>PVJH01003152.1:0-149084 GCA_004026705.1 Nesogale talazaci
CCAGAGGCACCTTGTAATAAAAATGTGATCTACATGCAGAAGAGTGAACCATAGAAATATGGGTAGAGAGTGGATGGTGTAAAATATGAAAATAACAATAATTTATAATTTATCAAATTTTCATGAAGGTGTGAGGGTGGGGGAAGGAGGGAAAAAAGAGTCATCACTAATATCAAAGGCTCAAGTAGAAAGAAAAAGTTTTGAAAATGATATGGCAACATGTGTATAAATGCTTTTGATACAATTGATGTATGGATTATTTTAAGAGCTATAACAACCCCCAAGGAAAAAAGATTCATTAACAAACAAAAACATGATGAAGTCTTTCCTTTGTTGACTCTAAGGAACGCTTTGGGTTTACTTCTTTCAATACAATCTGGTTTGTCCTTTTAGTAGTCCATGGTACTTTCAATATTCTTTTCCAGTACCAGATGCACCAATTTTTCTACAGTGTTCCTTATTCAATGTCCAACTTTAATGTGTATGTGAGTTAATGGAGAATACGATGGCATAAGGCCTCAAAGTAACTTCCTTGATCTTCAAAGGCTCTTGTGCAGCAGATTTACCTGATGCTAGGGTCTTTTGAGCGCTTGACTGCTGCTTCCATGAGTATGGATTGTGGATACAACCAAGGGAAAATCCTTGACATCTTCAATCTTTTCTCCATTTAACATAATGTTACATATTGGTCCAGTTGTGATTATTCTGGTCTTCCTTACATTGAATTGTAATCCATGTTGGAGACTACAAACCTGGATTATGAGCAGCCAGTTCTTCAAACTCCTCCTCACTTTCAGAAAGCAAGGTTGGATTAACTGAATATTGCAGGATAATATACCTTCCTCCAACTCTGTTGTCACATTATTCTTCATATAATCTAGTTTCTTTGATGATTTTCTCAGCATATAGATCAAAGAAATTTGGGGAGAGGATCTAACCTTGTTGCACACCTTTCCTTATTTTAAACCAGGTATCCTCAAACTTTTTAAGCAGAAGGCCAGTTCACTGTCCCTCATACTGTTGGAGGGCTGGATATAGTTAAAAACAAAACAAAACTATGAACACATTCACTGTGGACCTGGGATGAGTCAGCTGCTAAGCAGGACAGGAAACTGCAGCAAAAACACCCAACAGGCTGGATAAATGTCCTCAGCGGGCTGCTGTGGCCCATGGACTGTAGTTTGAAGACACCTGTTTTAAACCATGCAATATTCCCTTGTGCTGTACACACAATTTCCTCTTTATCCATGTACAATTTCTGAATGAGCACGATGAAGTATAGACCACTGCAAATCCCTGCTTCAGTGAACCAATCAAATAAATGATTAAGGATAAAAGCTCCAAACCCATGGTCATCCAATCCATTTCAACTCATGGGATCCTGTAGGACAGTGTGGAATTTCATCTGTGGATTTCTGAACCTGTAAATCTTTATGGCAATAGAAAGCCTCATTTTTTTTTCCTAAGGAACAATATGTGGTTTCAAACTGCTGACATTGTGGTCCCAACCTAAAAAATAACTACTATGCTAAAAGGACTCATTTAATAGAAGCAAGGGGCCAATTATTCCCTGATTATGTGACCAAGCTACCTTTCAGGATCCCATTTTTTCCCAATGAATGTCCTCACTTTAATATGAGATACCATTTGATGAAGGTAGTTCAATTGACATTGTAATTCAATCACTCTTACAATGAGACTCTTTTATATAAAAAAGATGCAGCATTAGCTTTGTCAGCTAGAAGAAATAAAGATTTATTTCAGGGAAAAATTGGTAACTTCTTATTCTTTTATGTAGTGTTTGAGATGTGCCTCTGAAGCCCTGAGCTCATTTCTCCACCACCCCCCACTTTGTCTAGTGAAAAAAGGATGGATCAACCAGTTTCCTTATACTTCTCATTCTGAAAAAATTGTAGAGAAATATTTAATCTGTAATCACCTGTAATCTTATTTCTCACAAGTACTTCATCTATTGATGGTGATATTTACTTAGTTCTATTGACATCTGATTCCATAGGTTAGTAGTCACCTCTTTATTGCTATGAGCAAATTGTTCAAGGTAGTCTTGAAAATAAATTCAGGAAACTGAATTTTGTTTGTCTGATACACTTTCAACATGAAATGTATTATATTGAGTTCTCTAGCAGTGGAATTTATATCTGTGTATGCAAATAGAGGTTTACCTCAAGGAAATGATTCACACCACTTTAGAGACCATCAAGTTTCAATTTATAAGTCAACCATCAGCTACAGACGTCTCTAGATTCATGAGTTACCAACACCTCCCCCCCCACACATGCCATTGAGTCAATGCCAAATCATAGCTATCTTAAAAGACAGGGTAGAATGGCCCTTGTGAGTTTCTTAGACTGTAACTCTGTTGGGGTGTAGAATGATCTCTCTAGCTCCTGCTGAGCAGCTGGTGGTTTCAAATTCCTGACCTTGTAATTGGCAACCCAGCATGTAGCCTATATGCCAGGGATCCTCACATAGCCACAGGGGATGATGAATCCAAGATAGGAAGGTCCTAGGAGGGACGACCCCCAAAACCTGGACGCTTTGTTTTCAAAGCTGTGCGCTTAATTTTTTTTTTTTTTTTTTTTTGCAAAACAACCTTATCACCTTCAAAATACTCTCCATTACAGTTAATATACATATTTGTCAAATCTGTGATATCATTCTTGGTAACAGTTTTTTCAGACTGATTTGTTTGGATGGCTGACAGCACCTCCTTTTTTCCCCTTTTCTTTCCACTTTTTCTATGCTCTCAAATATCTGTCCTTTCATTTTCCTCTTCATTTGCAGAAACAAAAAATAAGCTTCGTGGAGAGAGGTCAAGTGAGTAAGGTGCATTCACCCAGAGAGCCATACTGTTTTTGGTCCCAAATTGCCACATTTAGCTGGTTGTGTAAGTGCATTAGGTACATGGTGGCAAAATCAGTCCCCTTTCTGTCATAAATCAGTCCCTTTTGTCACACACTTTTATGCAGTATTTTTTCAACCTATAAATAGAAAGCCAGATTAACAGTCTGATCTGGTGGAGTGAACTTGTTCTGGAAGTTGACACATCCAGAATAAATTTTGTCATCAATTGACATTTCACTTTTTCTGAAATGAAAAAACCAATCATACTCTTGCATTTTCCCCATAAGGCTGTGCTTGTAAGCTGTGCTTAATATCACAAGTATCTACAGTAATTTTCCCTGCCAGGAAACAAGATTTCACAGACACACACTGTTCTTTAAAAAGCAGACATCACAAAAAATGAGATTCATGTGAAACTGTTTTTATGAAAAATTAATTGTGACCAAAGGAACCTTTTCAATCATCTGGATGGTCAATGATGAGAGTTGGATACAGAACCCGGGGTTATTCATAAAGCTAGATATAATTGAGTTAGGACATACTGACTTCTCTTTTTACATTAGACCACTCTGCCATCATGTTGATTCTGCCTCATAGCAGCCCTCAGTAGGATTTCTCAGGATCTAGATCTGCTTTTATTGAGCAGATGGCTTTGTCTTTCTCCGGAAGAGCATCTCGTGGGTTTGAAACACTAACATTAGAGTTAGAAGTTCAACATCTCCCAGCAGTGCCCCCAGGGCTTCTTCTAGGAGGTTATCCTGAATGAAGGCTGGGAGCGAGTAAGGATGGTAAAGTCAAATCAAATCCCCTTGCCTAAGATGAGGGCTTCGCTCATCAGACCAAATCATGGAGGAGTTTATGTAATTACAAGCTGCACATTACATTATTACTTGATGGCTAAACCAGAGCCTCAGGGGTTCACCAAGCAAACTGCTCCTGATACTAATTGCAATCTCCCATTTTCATGCTTTCTGATATTTTTCTTCTGACCCACTCTAGCAAATTTTTCATTTAGTTATGCTAGTCGGTTTCCTCTTTGTCATCTCTATTACTTTATTACAATTCTTTGTTTTCTCAGACATCATTCTCTTGATATTTTTAGCTTGTTGTTTTTTATTTTCTTCAAGTCTTTGAATATATTTAAAACAGTTAATTTGAAGCCTTTTTCTAATAAGCACATTGTGTAGGTTTCTTCCAGACTGGTTTCTGACAATTCCCTTTTATCCTGTGAAAGGATCATAGTGTTCTTTCTTGGCATTCTTTGTAATATTTTTGTTGAGGATTAGGCATTTTGAAGTCTCTCCCAGTGACTTCTAATGCTATTAATCTAAAGTTGCAGTCTCCTATATGTTTAGTAAATTTTCCATATAATTTTTTGCAGAACTTATATTTAATTTTTTTGGGGGGCATTACTGCCCTCAGGTGGTGGGAGTAGGAGGCCCAGCCTTTGTTCCATGGAGCTGGAATCGAACCTCCATCCGGGTGAGCCGCAGTCCCGCACACAACCACTATGCCACCAGGGCTCAGCCCCTTATATTTAATTTTATGTGTTGCTATTGATGAGCTCTGTTGATTATTTTCATAGTCATCCAATGACTTGATAAAAAATGCCTTCCAAAGAAAAAGAAGGGGGGAAATATTGCATTCAATGAACTACAGGTATATTAAAACACATAAATCTGGCGGCTCTTAGACAAAATGACAACATTCACCCAAATCTCCCACTCTCTCTCTTCATTGGATACTTTCCTAGATGCTCTAAGTGTTTAATTAGACTTGCGAGTTACAGAATAGTTTATTTTTACTGTTTCAGACACTTGTTTTGGTAGAAGGATTGATTCCTGGAATTTCCTACTTTGCTTTCTTCCATGAACTTATGATTCACTTACAAGGGCAAGATTCATTTTACTCTTGTAACACAGTGAATTTCTGCGCTCCCAATTTCTGTGATGAAAGTTGGAAGTTTTTCTCGCAGACCAGGTATGAGTTGATGGTCCATTTCCATAATTAAAAATGTAGTGTATGCTTAACACGTGTCCTGCGATATGCAAAGTTACTAGTACCTGTGTACTCCTCAAAGCAACTCTCTTATGCATATCTCATCATCTCCATTTTAGAATGAAGATAAGTTAAAGCTTGTTTCATATTTATGGCATCTTATTGTCAGTTTGGTAATTATGATAGTTTTATCTCATCAGTTTCAGGAGAAAAAAGAGAAAAGTTAGAGAACACCATAGGGATATTACCAGAGTTTCAGGCTAAACTATTAAGCAATGTCGCTAAGTCATTGTGCTATAAAGCTTAAAGATAGAGATCTGGTCTCATTGTGGGGAGAGTGGATCCAATTTCCCAATATAAATCTGGGATTGATTCTCTTTGCTCTTCGTCATCGTTACGCGCCTCATGTTCTGGCATGCTCTTTTCTCCTGGTCCCAAGTAGTGTAAGAGCTACTGCCTCCTTTGTGTACAGAGAGCAAAAAAGAGATGATTTCTCTCAAAGGCAGTGGAAGTAAAGTCCCAGGCTCACTCTTCATGGGCCTGAGTGAAGTCTAATACTCACAAGAACCAGTCCCTGTGGTTAGGGAGAGTCTTGTAGGACTCACAGTCCATTCTGTGGTTCAGAATGAGATAACCTCACTACTTGCATGGTTGACATGGTGTGAGTGTGCGGGAGGAGAGGCTGCCCAGAGGACTACTAGGGTGCTATTTTACCCAAAAGACTGGAGTAGCAGGAACAACTGATATCAATATTCATCAATGATGAAGACTATAACCTTGGTGGTTCCCCTAAATTGCTGACCAAGTGTTCTTTTTTTTTTTTTTTTTTACCGAATTACGGGGTTGTTATTTTATTATTAAGGAATGAACTAGCTATTGTCTGTTCAAATGACTAAGTTTTATCCTCTTAGCTCATATAATAAACCAATTAAACTAATATATCACATGAATTTTTAATTACCGTGTAGGATTTCCATATGTGCTATTTTTCTCCACAAACCTATGAGAGGAAAAGTTGAAGTAATCACCACACTTGTTTTTAGATGAGGAAGTGGAATCAGAAAGAATGAGCGATGGGGTGAAGGCTACACTCACAACCATGCATGCACATGAACCCATTATACTGAGCATGCCCAGCATCCTGACAACTGGGCTTTGAAAAAGATGGAGAAGGCGATATAATGCCAGAACTTTTGAGTTGGAAGCTGTTGGGAATGTTATTTTGGAAATGGAGAAAATGATTAAAAGGTGACACGATTACTATCTTCACATATATCAAGGACTGTCATTTGGAAGATCGAGCCATTCTGAGTTCAGTGAGAAACAGCTTCCACTTAAAAATAAAAGAGTAGCCCCTAGTAATAAGATATGCTCACCCATAGAATAGGGTGTCATTTCAGTATTATTCTGGAAAGGGTTACATGATAACAAATAAGAGATGCTTGTGCTTGATGAAGGCCAGATTGAATTCATCTAGATGATCTCATGATATCCTTGAACTTGAGAATTCCATGATACCTGCAAATCAATCTAGCCAGGGAAATTAGACATGTACATAACAGCAGTGACAATAAACAAAAGTAGAATATGATCAAATAATGCCGCAGTAACCTCTAAAGTTTGCCTGCCTGGATTTGAAACTTAAATCCTCTCTCTGCCTTGAACAGGCTACTTCTGCTTGTTAACTTCAATTTCTTCCATTATAAAGTAGGAATATAAGTATTCATCATGGGGCTTGGCCCAGAGAAAAAATGCTTTTAAAATTCTAGTCATTGTAACAAGGGGATAGAGATCCATATGGTACACGAGGGTCAGGGTTTCCATGCCCACCCCCCACCCTGACCCACACACACACAGAAATCGCCTGCGAGTCAGGAAAGTAGAGAGGAAACAGGAGAGGCTTGGTGGTAGTGGCGCTCTGGGAATGTGGCAGGGAGCAGGGCAGGCTTGCTTCAAAGTCCACTGTGCTTCCAATTCCAGAGATGGCTTACATTTCTTGCAGCTTTCTCATGCCAAACAAATTCTCATAAACCCAAGTTAATACAGACAGTATTAGGAAGGCCTCTGGGACTTTGGCTGTTCAGTGAGCCAAAATGGTGAGATGCTTAGATGATAATGTAGCTAGCCTTCAAAGGAGACTTTTCTGGGGGGATCAAGGAAAGGAGGTGAAAGCTGGTGAGCTTCCACAGGCTGGAGATGGGGCACAAGTGGCTGCCTCTCTCTCTCAACCTCCATCCCGGTGCTGCAGCCACTGAAATTGCCTGGCCCCAGGATGTGACTGCAGAGATGATGATTCTTATTGAAATTTAATTTAAGGTTTTCCCCTGGCATCAAACTTTCTCTCTTCTTATTTACTTATACTCTGTAACTAGTTTCTTACTACTGCAGAAAACTTATTAATAAAAAGGGTCTTAGTTTCTGTACTTAAGAGTTTAATTCTTTCAGCTAAGGGAGCAAGAGTGCCTTTGGGTTTTTTCCCCTGTTGGGCTGTTGAGGTGTTTCCCTGAATCTCCTGTCTGTTCCAGGTGAGCAGGCCCTGACAGCTTTTGATGTCAAGAAAAAAAATAAATGTGAGTAACAGAATTAATTAACAGTATGTGCTAACAAGGGGTCCCTGGGTGTCACAAGTGGTTAGGAGCTTGGCTATGAACTAAAATTGGGGTGATATGAATCTACCTGGTGATGTCTTCCCCTAGAGATCTTCTTTGAAAAGGTCATAGTCATTTAAAACCCTGTGGAGTATAGTTTTATCCTGAAACACATGGGTCTCCATGAAGCAGAATCAACTGTGATATGTATTTTTAGTGTGCCAGGTTTTGTTCCCTGCACTTTCTATTTGGTACTCGATTCTCTCACCATGATCTTCCAAAGGCACAATTATGAGGGACCTGAAGCAGAACATCAGTACTTTCTAAACTGGTGGTTCTCTACCTGTAGGTCACAACCCCTCTGGGGATCGGCTACTCTTTCACAGGAGTTTCATGATTCGTAACAGTAGCACAATTGCAGTAAAGAAGTAGCAATGGAAGTAAGTTTATGGTTGGAGGGCCACCACAACATGAAGGACTGTATTAAAGGCCTGCCGGGTTAGGAAGGTTGAGAACCACTTTTCTAGACTATTCCTCAGCCAAAGCTAGACTGGAATTGGTGGCTCAGTATCTGAGCGTCCTTGACCCTTGATTTAGGAAATTCTGTGATCTCTGATAGATGGAGCCTGTGTTAGTCCGGGTAGGCTAGAAGAACAAATTTCATAGACACGCATATGGATATAAGGAAAGGGCTTATATACAAAAGAATGGAACACTGAGAAAGCATCCCAACTCAGTTCAAAGTCATAAGTCTGATATTAGCCCATATACCCGAAATCAGTCTATATAGTCTCCTTCCGACTCACGAAGTCACAGGTCAGCGGGTGCAGAATTCTGGCACTGGCAGGGGTCTCCGCATGGCTCCTCGCTTTCAGGGCTCAGGGTCCATCAACAGCGGAAGGAACTCATCGCTGGTAGAGGTCTCCATGTGGCCACCCCAACTTCAAAGGTCTGACTCCATCACGGCAAAGCCATGTGGTCTCTCCACTGGCTCCTCCAGCTTCTTGGACGCTGCCATCTTGTCCATGATTCATTGTCTCTCAGACTAACTCCCAACAACTGGGGGAGATAACTTCTCATCTTCACGAGGGAAATATCACGAGATTTCCCAGAAGTCTCAGGAGAAAGCCATGCCCACATAGAGGCCTCATTGGCTACTCAAGAGCTATCTCCAGATTAACAGGCTAGCCTGCAACCCTACATTTCAATCATAAAATTAACATAAGCACATGACTGCCACAGAGCCTCAGTTGCCTAGAGTGATGTGCACACCCTAAAATATGTCTGCTCCTCTTCCTTCATTTTCCACTTTATTACAGGTACTTTTTCAGATCTCCTCCTAAATATGTTACTTGCACCAAAATCCTTGTTACAAATCTGCTGCATGGCTGTCAATAGTCCATGTTTCAATTTTCGGACTCCATTTGAATATTAAGCTGATAGTATTTGAGTTCCTTGTGGTAAACTGCAAAAACAGCCCCAAGTTTTCTCTCTCCTTGTCTCCTTATATGGAGATTCTCTTTCCACACAGCTATGTCACTTGTTTTGACTGATGTAACATTATCAAAAAGTGACACAAGCAAAGACTTAAGAAGCACTTATGCATTGCAGCTGCTTTTCTTGCTGTTAGGATAATAAGACTTCCATGCAAATGAGCTTGAGCTAGTTTGCTAGAAGATAAGATACTATATGGAGTAGAACCAAGATATCTGAGGCAAACCACCCTGTGAGCGTACCCTAAACTGTTCAGCTGTCAGCTAACCCACCAAAGTGGTCCACTCCGCTGAGTTCAGCCAACCTGATCTGGTCTTCCAGACTAAATGACCACAAGATGATAGAAAATGATAAATGTTGCTTTAATCCACTATAGCTAAGACTAGTTTGTCATGCAGCAAAAGTTAACTGATATATCCTCATTCTTTCAGCAGCAAGTGCTGGACTACTTGGGCCTCTTGGTTGCCCTAGTGCTATGGTTTGCTAAAGTTCCATGATCTGGTTAGGTAGGAATCTGGATAAAATAGTAAGCTTTTCCAGCAAAGGAATTCAAACTTAATTTTTTGGAATACATTCCTGAATGTGCCTCTTTTAAGACATAACACACCAATTTAGGGGTATGTTATAACTTCATTAATTCTAACACTAATTTTGCAACTCAGATTCTAGAGACCGCTGATTGGCTTCAATATATGGCCATCTCCAGGTAATGATGTTATTCCTGCTCAAATTGCTGGGAAACCTATAAAAACAAGTCATATGTCACCCTCGTGGATTGTCTATGGGTCACAGGTATTCTGACTTCTCTCTAATCTCCATTACCAAATCATCTGGGGGGGAGGAAATCCTATGACTTGAATGTTTATGAGTTCAAGCAAAACTTTAAACATGGAAGACATGCCTTGAGAGGAAGGCTTCTTTTCTGATGGTGCCAGGAATTTGGACTTATGTTCACTGGCAGTGAATATAATTTAGATTGTTGGGACTTCAAGATTTGTGGCCTAAGTCACTCTGGGAACTTGTCAGCCTCCCAGCTTTTGACAAATATGTTTATAAAAGGGGTTAGCAATTCCTCTGGTGCAGTGAGGAAGGGAGAGACGCAATTGAAGTTACTAAGGGGACAGAAAAGAGGGAGCAGTATCACAGGGCTCTATCAGTTCTATCACATTAGGAAACAAGGCCAGGAAACCTACCCCAAGAGTTACTCTTGTATCACTTTGTTTTTGACTCCTGAGACTACTTGAGTCAGATTTTTGCATCACCCTCCTCTATAGCATTCTCTTGTACTCGGTTGCTACTCCCCTCACTTCACACCTGGAAAGACCTATACTTAGCTTCTGGTAGGAGGTATTATTTCCTTAGAGGCAAAGATTGCGAAACTTTGTCTCACGTATTTGAACATATTGTCAGGAGAGACTAGTTCCTGGACAAGGACTTCATGATTGGTAATATGGAGGGGCAGAGAAAAAGAGGAATACCCTCACAAAGCTGGATTAACATAATGGCTTCAATAATGAGCTATAACAAAAGAACAATTCTGGGCATGGTATAGGCCTGTGCTTTGTTCTGTTGTACAAAGAGACTCTATGACTCAGAACACAATTGTTGGTCCCTAACTACAACAACAGAAGAGGTAGACACCACTAGTTAAATTTTAGTAGAAATGAACACACATTGTGCACTGGGACACAAACTTTAGTACATCCAAGTTGGGAACAGAAAAGGAGAGTAGTTGAAGAAGGACAAGTACAAGATTTGTTGGAGACTGAAGTAGAAGCTCTTTTCTCCCTCACTGCCTTTGACCAGAGGTGACATGCTGGTGAATGGGACTTCAGTGCTGAGTTCTGCACACGTTGTGAAGCCTGTGGCTATAGACTCACATCAAGGTGACATAGTGATAAAGGAGGCTGGGGTACACATAGCCCTCCTTCCCCTATGGAATATCCTTCTTCCTATGGCTTATTCCATGAAGCTTTTTTTTTTTTTGTGGCATCATTGCCCTCTGGTGGTCATGGGAGCTACCCAGCGGTGCTCCTGAGAGCTGCCGCTGGATTTGAACTGCCACTCCCACAGGCCACAGTTCCATGAAGCTTTTTAAAACTATCTTTCTTTTAATTACTTTTGGCAGAGAAGTGGAAAAGAAAAATGTGCCGATTCCGTTTTAGCCTCTTATACAAGTATACTAACAAAGAGCAATTGACTGTGGACAGCTGAACCTGGGAGATGATTGGAACTGCTGGGGAATGTGTTCATTGGAGAGCTCAGTCCCACCTTTTGTTGCCTAGAAAGAATTAGGGCACAATATTGAAAGATTTCTTTGCTTTTTTTTTCTTTGAAGGTAAGAAAAATCTGGGTTTTGATGTGAGATTCATTTCAAGTCAAGAATTTTCAGAAGGCAAATTTAGGTTCTTAGAGTCCACATGTTTGGAAGCAGGGTGTCTTGGGTGGTAAGGAGGCCAGATGACGCCCATGCTCTTAGCTAAGAGTTCTCCTGAGCTTTGGAAGGTACACAGGCTATGGAAAACAGAGAGGTAGATAAACATATTCAGATTTTATTCATAGCATGCATTAGTTTCATTTCAAATCATAAATAATTCTTTCCAAACTCTGAGGTAGAAAAATCTATTTCAGTTATCTGCTGAGACCTGAAAGACTGTAACCCATGTAGAGAAAATTTGTTTATAAAAGCTCACTTCTGCCCATTCCCCATATTCAAAAGTGAATGGTTCCACTGAGGTTTCCCTCAAGTGTATTTAACCTGGAAACAACCAGGGAGAGGCAGACACTGACTGGGTCTCAAGTCAACCAAAGTAGTGTGTGGGGCCTGTCAACTCGACGATGGCTCTATCTATATTCACGGAAAGAAACGACTTCCCATCTTCATTCCCCTTGAGGATACCTGCTAAGACATCTTGCTCCCAGAGAGCATAAGTGCTCCATAAACATGCCTCTTTGGTTAACACTGTCATGAAAGGGATGGATGAGGCTGACTTTGCAGAGGCATCTCTACTCTTGGCTAAGTCATTCTGAGACAAGGGTCAATGTTCCTGTGGCCCATACAGATGCAGCGACATGTCCAGGAATTCTGGACTCTGGATTGGTTACCGCTTGGGAGGGCAGGCACAGCTGCCACATTCAGCCACGGACTGCGGTTGCTCCTACCCTATCAGGGCTTTAGGTCCATAGGCCGCTGCACAACCTCTAGGAGTGGAAAGTTTTATAATTGTAACCCCCCTCCCCCAGAAACACTCTAATCCCATTTTCCAATTATAACTAATTGGAAAGTGTTCGTTGCAAACTTGTCTCCAAGCACGGGCTTCACGTGGCCTGTCTGTGAATGTGAATGGGCTTTAATGCTCTCTGTTCCTTTGTAGTCAGGTACCAATTCACATCACGATTACCAGGCTTGATTCCTCATTTTGTATTACCATTTCTCATCACCAATTTCCTTAGCAGATTTAGGCCAGTTAGTGGTTCAGTTTGTTCTGGTTCCTCAGTAGCCAGTTTATATTAAGTAAAGAGGTTTGATTCATACCCCCAGGATTTTGAATGCCTCCCATATTCAGACAATTTGCAATGAGTAATTTAATTTACACTCAAACACCTAGATTCCTAATGTTGCAATGTGGTTGTGACAGCTCCAAGCTGTCTGTCTGTCATCACTGTGCACACACTATGGTGTCAACTGCATTAAAGTCCAACTCTGTTTAACAGGTATTGTCTGCCTGAATAATTACTGTGGATTTGTTTTAGTGTGCATTCTGGGGGAGTGAAACCTATTTATTCTGTGCAGCCATTCCATATATGTCTTGGTTGATTGGTTTTAGATTAGCCATTTAATGAAAATAAAATGTATTTGGAGAGCTTCGATGCCCCTGTCAGTTTATCAGTGGTTCTGCAGACATAAAAATGAAATAATTTGGTGGGTTCCTCTCCCTTAATGGGAAAGTCAGGCTACAGGCAATTCCTTGGGATAATGAAAGGAGCTGGGTGTAAATGTAAACATGCAATTAAGAAGGCCTAGCTATTTGGTGTGTTTATCTGCAGCATAATTCTCCAAACTAATTAATTTTAGGCTAAAATGTGTGAAATCTAGATAATTCAGGTCTGATGTGATTACCCATCTCTTCAGGAAAGAGAAAGACCTTTCATCAAGCATTCATACATTCAGTCCTAGACACAGGGACATTTTAGTGTTTGATCTCAGACCAGGTCATAATAGGGGCAAGGACTGCAATGTGAATATAATGTTTTCTGAAAATATCTTTGAAGGTGATTTCACTTTAATCTAGTATGAATACACTGAAACCTCATGGGTGGGCAGAAAAGGCTTGAAAATCTCAAGTATGGGAGAGTGAAAGGTAAGCTTTTACCCCTACACTTTCTATTGTTTCGGGAAAGGTGAACTCTTAGCTAGATCGAGGGTGAGATTGACTTCTACTCAACTTGTCTCAAACCTTGGAGAATTGTTTATTGCATATGACACCACCTTTATTTATTTATTGGGATATCACTGCCTTCTGGTGATCGTGGGAGCTACCCAGCGCTGCTTCTGAGAGTCACCGCTGGACTTGAACCACCAAGCCCACGGGCCGCAGTCCCCCACTCAACCACTTACGCCACCGGGGCTCAGCCCGAAACCACCTTTATTTAAGAATGGTTTCTATTATGTTGTCATACGTTCTGTACCTGATTTATTACCTAATTGATACTTAAGGCTTCTACTTGCAGTTATTTTCTTTGAGTTGATTGCCTCTCCCCAGCAGTCTTCTGCAAGCTCCTAACAGCCCTGGAAGGGGTAGCGCACAGACGTCTTACATTCCATATGACTTCCCTTCACACCCATGTGGGTGATTGGATTTGGATGGTTTCTTAGCAATTTCCAGATTGGGCTGGAGTTAGGAGCTTAAAAGCAGAGGGCATGAGTAAAGATTACCAAGTAGGCAGTGCATAGCCTCTGTGGAAAGTTAAGCCTGAGAGGGTTGATTTATGCAAATCCATGTTTCACCTTTGTCATAATTGTTCTAATGACACTGTAACAAGAAACAGATGGCCTTTCCTACAGGAACCCTGTGGAAGCCAGATGGTGTGAACATCTGAGACAAGCAGGGATGAACTAGTGAGGGGAGCTCTAGTGGTGTGAAGGGCCACAGGCTCTGACCTGGACAAAGCTCCATGGCGTAGCAAGCAAAGCCACATACCTGAGGGCTCTATTTAGCCAGACATGATCACTTAGGCCTCTGGCCAGGGGATAGTTAAAAAAAACAGTGTCTATAGGGCTGGTAGGTTAATTTCACCTGGGCTTCAATTTTTAAAAAAATACTTTTATTGGTGGTTTGTACAACTCTTATCATAACCCATCCATCCGTTGTATCAAGCACATTTGTACATTTGTTTCCAGCATATTCTCAAAACCTTTTTTTCCCACTTGAGTCCTTGGGATCAGCTCCACACTTTCCCTTCCCCCACCATTCTTCCTCGCTCTTGAACCCTTGATAATTTTTAAATTATTATTATTTTTTCATGTATCACACTGTCTGATGTCTCTCTTCACCCACTTTTCTGTTGTCCAACCCCAAGGGAGGGGGGTTGTATGTAGATCATCGTGATTTGTTCCACCTTTCTCCCCAACCTTCCTCTTCCTCTCCTGGTATTGCTACTCTCATTATTGGTTCTAAGGGGTTTATCTGTCCTGGATTCTCTGTGTTTCTAGCTCTTACCTCTACCAGTGTACATCTTCTGCTCTAGCCAGATTTGTAAGGTAGAATTGACATCAAGATAGTGGGGAGAGAAAGCATTAAAGAACTAGAGGACAGTTGCATGTTTCATCATTACTATGCTACACTCTGACTAGCCCAGCTCCTCCATGTGACCCTTCTGTAAGGGGATGTCCAGTTGCCTAAAGATGGGTTTTGGGTCTCCACTCAGCATTCCCCCTCACTCACAATGATATGATTTTTGTTCTTGGATGCCTGATACCTGACCCTATTGACACCTCAAGATCACACAGGTTGGTGTGCTTCTTCCATGTGAGCTTTGTTGCTTCTCAGCTAGATGGTCACTTGTTTATCGTCAAAGCTTTAATATAGTGTTGGGCAGATGAGCATCGTGGAATGCCAATTTAATAGAACAAAGTGTTCTTGCATTGAGGGAGTACTTCAGTAGATTTTTCAATCCTGAGAGTCTTCTTTATCACATTGAAAATGGCTATTTCTCTACCCCATATAAGGGCACAAGAGAACGGCCTTTGTTTATGAAAGGCATAGATGTGACACCCATCCCCAAAATAGTTCAGCTACTTCATACATAAAAGCAAGTGTGGTTTATACAAACATGTTGGATAATTTAAATAGTGTGATGCATTAAACAGTTGTGATGAAATAATTTATATAGTACTATTTGAGCTTTACACAGAGTTTGTATTCAGTAAGTATTGAATTGAACCTGCGTATATTGAATTCCCTTTTGTAGTGTTCTCTCTCTTTCTCCATTTGGTTAGTTTTTCTCACACAGAAATGTCTTGTAGTCACCAATAATGATGCAGCAGGTAAGTGCTTGGCAATTAACCAAAGGGTTAGTAGTTCAAGCCAAGACTTAGTCCTCATTCAGTCAGGGCCCAGCAGGCAGTGAGACTAGGATGTGCCAGAATTTCAAAAACATGAGTTCCTCAAACAATAACTGGAACAAGAAAAATTATGGATCTGTGCCCTAATATGGTAAAATGCTAAGAGATGTAGTGAGTCCTTTGAGGAGTCTGGTGTGAAAGACTGGATCATCACCAGAACTGTGGAGAGCACGATAGCTTCAACGTGGTGCAGAGGGCTGCCATCTTCAAGCAGGGCACCACTACTTCTGACTCGACCAGAAGAGAGACTTAGTTTCTGTCTGATATAGACAGTTTCCTTGTTTTCCAAGAGGAAGATAAAGTTTCTAGTAGGGTATTTACTCATAACTTCCCCCATTCTTGCTGTCATCCCAGACACCCATGCTTTAAAATTTTCAGTTTTGCTTCACTGGCTATGACAAACAGGAAGGATCAGTTTAAATGTCTGATAATGAACTCACTCTGGGCCCCTCCAGGATAAAGACAAAACAATCTAACCTTGTAAATCCTGCAGCCTAGAAAGCTCTATGAGGCTGGGATATTTAAGGTTGGGATGAGGTGAAATTGACTTGATGGCAACGAAGAAACTAAATCAACAATGGCGCACAGATTGGAGCTTGATGTACATCTGTCTGCAGGATGTTTCTGCTTCAAGACAACTGAACATGTGTCCTAAATAGAACCCTGATTCATGGCCCCACCTCCCTCCCTTCTAGAATGATTTGAACTCAGGAAATTAATCTCTACCCTTTCTGCTTCCTTTTACACTACATTTACCATTAAGTCCAAATAGTATCTTGAACTCATCAGGGTCTTCCTCTCAATCTGATGTGACCAGCAGGCTCAGAAAAACCCCTGCCACTGCTGTCTGTATTCAGCTCTCTCTTTGTAGCTCTCTGTCCTCCCCAATGCCTGTGCCTAGTCCATTCATCACCTAGCCACTGCCATAACTACTCAAAAAGAAATCTGAGCACATGTCTCCTTGATAGACACTTTTCAGTGACTCCCCAGTACATTTTGGAGAAAATTGAAATCATCTGTCATGACTTATAAAGCTCTGCACACACTACACCTGCCTCCTCTCTGGTACACCTCATGCCAGATTCCCCACACCCATTCTGCTCCCCATGTCCACCTTCAGTACTCTGTACATTCTGAGTGCAATGTTTTAGAATGCCTCGCCCTGTGCCCTGAGACTAATACAACCCTGGCTGTCTCAGGTTCAGTTCCCATTCCTATGATGCTGTCCTGTACACCTAGTCTAGTCTATAGCAGTATGGCCCTCATTTCTTGAACTCTGCCACCGCCCACTTGCTTCACTGCATCCATCACATGTGTCAGTTACATATTATCTAGGCTCTTAGTTTGTTTTGCTTCAAATCTTGGACTCTAAATTGTACAAGAGCAGGAATGCCTTTCTTTTTAATTTCTCCCTTGAATGATTAATTGAATGAATGAATTTATGAGCACAGTGCCTGCATTGTTTAGGAACATAACATTAAACTATTGTTATGCTTTTGACACTTAAGAGTTTTCTCAAAGTCAGTTCTTTCATCAAAACACATTCACCCTGACGTAAGCCACCACTCAATCTCCTTTTGGCATATTTGGCCAATATGGCCACATTGGAAGTGCTGCGATGGGTGATCTCACTGTGAGATCAGAGTGAGGAGTCAGCTTTTGAAATCGATTGTGTTCTAAGCACCTTTCTAGGTTTTAGTGCATATAAATTTATTTAACTCTTGAGAACCGTGTTGTTGGTAGGTGCCATTAAATCAGTTCCAACACACAGTGACCCCATTGTAACAGAGGAAAAGACTGCCCAGTCCTGTACCATTCACAAAACTGTTGCTACATCTTGGCCCATTTTTACAAACAAAGTATCAGTCTATATTTTCAAGTGCCCTCCACTTTTTCACTGCCACTCTACATGATGCCCTTCTCCAGGGACACGTTTCTCTTAAGAACACACCCCAAGTAAATGAGACTGAAGTCTTTCCCTCCTTGCCTCTAAGAAATACCCTGACTTTCCTTCTTTCAAGCCAGATTTGTTTGTTCTTTTGGCATTCCATGATACTTTCAATATTCTTCACCAGTATCATAATTCAAATGCATCAGTTCTTCTGTCTTTATTCAGAATCTAACTTTCACAAGCACATGAGGCATTGAAAACAGCATTTCTTGGTTTAGACTACTTGACTCCTCAAAAGTAGCCTCAGTTTGATCTCCTGACTATCACTTCCCTGAGCATTGACTGTATGTCCAAGCAAGCCAAAATTCTTGAAAACTTAAAGTTGTCTCCATGAAACATGATATTACCTCTTGGTCCCATAGCAAGGATGTTGCTTTCCTTTACATTGAGCTGTAATCGATACTACGAGCTGCAATCTTTGATCTTTGTCAAGTACTTCAACACTTCCTCACTTTCACTACGCAAAATTGAGTCATCTGCACATCACAGGTTGCAACTAAGTCTTCCTCCAATCCCCATGCCACATCCTTATTCCTATAAACTAGATTTTCTGATGACTTTCTCAGCATACAGAATGAATAATTATTTGGAGAAGACCCAACCCTGATGCTCACCTTTCTTGCTTTTAAACCAAGCAGTCATTCCCGTGTTTTGTTCACACTACAATCTCTTGATCCAGGTACAAGTTCCAGATGAGTACAATAATGTCTTCAGCACTTGAGCAGGGGGTTTGAGCATCACAAAATGCCAGAATGTTAGAAGAAATAGTTCTTTCATAAGGGAGGGGTGAGCTTGAGAAAAGGCCCAAAGTCTGCCCACTCCCTCACCATAAATATATGTACATATTACAATACCTCTATTTTTCATAAATTAATGGATTTGCATATGGACACCCCTAGGTTTTAACCTTTATCCATATCTTTTGATGCTGGGTCTTTGAATATTTCATTGTAATATTTGACTTTGTCTTCTCCAGCTATCCTTTGCAATTTTCTGTTCATCTCTTTGACATAATCCTTTCTTCAATTTGTCTTAGTTACTCTATGATTAAGAACAAGTCTCAGAGGCTCTTATGACTTCCACTTTGGACTTTCTTTCCTTTTTTTTAATGACCTTTTGCTCTTTTCATGAATGATGTTCTTGATATTCTACCACAGCTCCTCAGATCTCTTGTCATTATTGTTTAATGCAGCCAATGTGTTTTTGAGGTGTTCTCCACATTTAGGAGTGGTATACTCAAGGTCATATTTGGAGCTCTTGGACTTGTTTTAATTGTTGTCACTTTCAACCTGAATTTACATATGAACAATTGCTGTCAGCTCCTGGTCTGTTTTTATCTGCTGCTTTCAAGCTTCTCCAACATCTCTTCCCACAGATGTAGTCAATTTTGTTTCTGTGTGTTCCATCTGTAGAATGTCATGAATATAATTACTCTCTTGTGGGTAAAAATGTATTTGTGATGAAGAAATTGGTCTTGCAAATTTGATCATGAAATTGGCAGCTTAGTTCTATCATCAAGATCATATTTTCCAAATACCATTCTTTTCCCTTTGTTTCCAATTTTAACATTCCAATTTCCAAAATTATCAGTGCATCTTTATTGCGTATATGTTCAATTTTAAACTGAAGATGCTAGTAGAATTGTTAAATTTATTCACCACAAGCTTAATGGTTGGTGGATCAATGTAAGTAATAGTTGTATTGATTGGATTTCCTTGAAGGCAGATACATGTAAACTGACCACATACAGCATTACAATTCAAGATAGAACTTGAAAAGTCCCCCTGTCCTCTGTCCTGCAGGGGGAAAAAGTCCCTTTTAAAGAAGAATGCAAAGCAATTCATCTAAATTGTATTATCCCCATTGTAGTAAACCATATGATTTTCTGATTCAAAAAATGACCAATAGCAATCTATTTCAGCTTAAATGGCTGGGATAGCAAACCTTAAGTGTTCCATTTAATCTTTGATAACTCCAAATGTTCCTACATTCATACTTTGTACATTTCAGATTTTGATATTATTTGATAATTACCACTTTTTTTTTTACTTTGAGTCAGGCTTCACCAAGAAATGAAGGTCCTAAGGCTCTATTCCCACAGACTGTACTTCATTCATGACGATTGACTCTACTTTGAGAAGCATCTGTGGAACTCATCTTCTGACACTCTCTCTGACAATATGCAGCTTGCATTTAGATCGTTTCAGTATCTGACAATGTGTATACATAAGACTTTTAGCCACTAATTCCTCGGGAGTGAATAGCTGATTCCTTCTTTGTAGTATGCTTTTACTTTGTATATTCCACCAAACCTGTTTATTTGGGGTGACCCTATTGACATTTGAAATACCAGTGGTATAACGTCCAGCTTCACGGCAACACACAAGCCATCACAGTACAATAAATGGACAGACAAGAGTGGCTCTATCCCATGAGGTTGTAGTAGGAAACCTGTATCAATTCAAGACGACTTAAAATATGATCTATTTAGGGATATTTGAGTGGAGGAAGGTAACAAGCAAGCGGTCAGTTTATAAGCAAGGGCTGGTTGCAGAGGAAAGTGGCCATCACTAGATCCTATGATGCACCGATTAAACCCCTTCACAGGCCTAAGGAATCATATTCCAGCTCCTGGGAGTTGGCCTCTGGTAGCACAGCTGGGAATTTTATTTGAAGTCACCTCCATCTATGTGAGAAGGATGGGATCTGGCCCGCTGGGAATACCTCTGCTTGATTCTCCCATCTACAGAGATGTGTACAAAGTCAGTGGAGACTTTCACCAGGATGGAAAACTCCCTTTGTCCATGTTACTTTCTTACTTTTCCCACAGGGGTTGATTCTAACTGCTGTCATACTCACCTACATCTCAGAGTCCATTTCTTTGATACCCCAAGTGCAGACACTCTCTGAGCTCATTACCAGGATCCAGAGACTCCCCGAGAAGTGACAGATGGAATAAACACCCTGACCCCCTTTTCCTTGCACATTCCAATCTCCTGCTACTGCAGTGCACTGTTGTTGGTAGTGAACAGTTAGTTGTCACTCACAGCAACCCTATGAGCCTCTAAGGAAACATGGACCAGTACTGCTTACAGTAGTTCCAATGTGGGAGCCCTTTGTTCCTACATTCATACTTTGTACATTTGTTGCAGCCATGGTATCAGTCTGACTTTTTGAAGGTCTGTCTTGTTCACTCTCTAGAAACCATGATGCCCTTCTCCTGGGACTGACGTAAATAACCCAAACTCTCACTATCCTTCTTTCTAAGGAGCATTCTGACTGGATTTCTTCCAATAGGTTTGATCAATTTTCTTACAGTCTATGATATATTCAATCTTTTTGCCCAAACTATATTTCAAAACATTCATCCTTCTTTGGTTTTATTAATTGTCCAGCTTTCATATGATTATGATGTGATTAAAAATAGCCTGACTTGGGTCAGGCCCACGTTAGTCTTTAAAGTGACACCTCTGCTTTTCAAGGCTAAAGATATCCTTTTTCCTTTCAGATCATTTGAAATAAGGCATTTGATTTCTCAACTGCTTCTTTCAGAGATGTTGACTGTGGACCAAGTAAAAATGAAATCCTGATCATCTCAATTTTTTCTATCTCAACTGATCATGATGTTGCTTAGAGTTTGCTGTGAGGATATTTGTTTTATGTTTTGTTGTAATTCATATTAAAGACTGTAGATTCTGATGTTCATCATTAAGTCCTCTCCATTGCTGAGCACTAGCTAAACCCAATGAGACATATAGTGCCAAGAAATGTGGGGCAACCTCTGCAGCTATTATTGAGCAGAGAAGGCACGAAAGTGAACCTGAATGAAGAAATACAGAAGAACCAGCACATGAAGGCAGAGCAGGAAGGCACTTGTGTACTTGTTTCCTGGTCACAGCTGAAGAAGCAGCAAAGTTAGGCGTACTGTCAGTGGGCTTAGACTTTGAATCCCAACGACTCTGCTTTTGACCTCTACCCTGTACTGTCTCCCTGTATTTTCACTGTCTCTTTTCCTGACTCAGTTCTTTTTTAAGCACTGGGTCAGATATTTCACTGTTACAATCTGTTATTTCATCGTTAAGACTTAAGAAACACTAGGTTCTTATTCATTATCTGTGAAACTTTGGCAATTTCTGGTCTGCTCTGGGGATCCAATGTCTGGAAACATTCAAATTAGATTTGGCCACTTCTAGTGGTTTCTGGGTGAAGCAAACAAGTGCAGTGGTTTGGCTGCTAACCAACAGGGTGGAAGTTTGAGTCCTCTCAGTGATGTCTCTGAAGAAAGGTCTGGTGATCAACTTCTGACAAACCAGCCATTGAACACCTTCTGGAGCACAGTCTGCTCAGATACATTTAGGTTCACCATGCTTCGGAATCAACTGAGAGCAACTGATAGAAAGAACAATTATAAATTTAATAAATCTTGTCATCAAATCCTTTTGAGTGCCTGTCCATAGCCAGCATTCTGGATGGGTCCTGTTTTATTGACTTACACCTTTTCCTTCAAGAATAAAATATCAAAGAGCAGTTTGAACTCTGAAATCCTAATTATGTGAAATGTCAGACATGAAACCCAGCATGCTACTTTCTCCTGGGCAGTAATAGTCCTGATCAGAAAAGGGCATGTTACTTAAAGTGAGTCCACAATTAGTCTCCACAAAGGCAGTGCGCTCCTATCCTAACCCATGGCTGTGTACATTGATCTCCCCTGTGTGGGTTGACGCAGCTCCAGCTTGTCTAGGACAGCACCTCTTTCCAGAGGACAGCTCTTTATTTGAGGAGCTACCACAAGAAACCAACCATCTAATTGGAACCTTGCTGTTAGCCTTGCTGAGGGCGGGAGGTCAGCCCAGTCTGGGTGGGACAGTGGAGCAGGGGCTCCTGTAACAAGGCTTTCGAGGAGGAAGTATCTCATGGTGGAGACTTATACAATGCTTTTGTTGACGCTGGCTTAGGAGGAGACAATGCCATCGTTTCATAAAAGGTCACTGCGGGTTTTAAAAAGAGGGAGGAGGAGTCCAGGACCAGGGATTGCTTTGCGTACCCCTAATCTCTCCCTGTCGCTAGAACTCTCAGAGAATGGTTTCACCTTTAGAACTTGGATGCATATCTCTCTGCTTGGGATGGCTTCCCCAAGACTGCCAGTCTGGCTGTGGCGGATCATGCAGGGCTCTCTCAAATGCTGCTTCCGCAAAGAGAACTTTCCTGATTATCCTCTGCACGTCACCCCCCTCCCTGCCTCTAGGCAACCCTAATTCTATTTCCTAGCTTTGTATAGTCATATGATATTATCCTATTGTTATCAAATACCTCTTCAATTAGAATGAAAACTCTGTAAGACTACTTGATAGACATGTAATTGCTTTGTCAGTTTGAGGATTAAGAGTTTAGGGGTGGGTTCTAGTCTGTCAATAGGATCATAGCCAATGAGGCATCTGTGTGGGCATGGCCTTCTGAGAATTCTGGGAAATCTGGTACTTCCTTCTTGGAGGCAGAAGACACTCTCTCACCACTAATAAGGCAGACCCTCCTGGCAGACATTGCAACTAACAAGACATACAGAACTACCCGAGTGCCCTGAGCCGGACAAGCTACAGGGATGTAACCAGATCTCTGAGGCTGGAGAAGCCAGAGGAAGATCCATGCCAGCACTTACATGTCTACAATGCCACTGGATCCAAAGTCTTTCTACCCACTGGCTGTGATCGTCCTGCATTTGGCTTCACTGCATGTGTTTCGTGAATCCGAACAGGGCTTTATAGCTTGGGGTAACAGCGAACTTAGGGCCTTGGATTAGACTGGGCGGTACAGTCACCCTTTGAATAACACTCTTTCACAGATGTGTGTTTATGAATTTGTTTCTCTACTCTACCAAGAGTAACACAGACTAGATATTGTTTGGTTTACTTCTGATTCTTTATGTTAGAAATTTAAAAACAAACAACCAAATGAGAAACTCACTGCCATTGAGTCCATACCAATGCATAGAAACAGGACAATGCTACAGGACAAAGTAGAAATATTCACTGTGAGTTTCCAATCAACAGAAAGTCTTATCAATCTCCTCAGAGTGGCTGGTGGTTTCAAATTATTGACCTTTTGTTTGCCGTCCAACACATAACCAGTACAATACCAGGGTTCTTTATGTCAGGATTAATAAGCTACACACCTCGCACCACACAAAATAAAAACAACAGCAGCAACAAAACAAAACAAAATAAACCCTGTTGCTACAAAGCTGATTCTGACTCATAGTGACCTCGTGTGTCGGATTAAAAGGGGATTTGTAGGTTGTTCAAGGGTCATGATCTTGGAGTGGCCGGCCAGGCCTTTCTTCCTTAGTACTGCTGAGGGGATTTGATCTGCCAATCTGTGAGTAAAATGGATGATCATTAAATGCTTGCTGAGTGAAGCTTGAACTCCAGGCACAATACCCTCTGTCATCGAGACCGCTGGTCACTTGAGTTTTCGAACAGACGTTGAGAGTGCAGAATAGCTCCTCTAGCATGGAATCTGAGGTTTGAATGAAGTCGACAGGGGCTCAGTTTGATGTTACAGAAAAGGAGACTTCTATTGCTTTCCTCAATCTCCACTGAAAGGCTTTCCTGAGACAAAACTTTTAAACCCATTTCTTTGGCTATTTTACAAGTTATCAGAGGTTGATCTTGGTTGTCAAGAGACTAAATGAATACAATTCTCTAATTAGCTTCTGGATGAAAACTGCATCCAACCCTGAACTGAAAGCCATTCATTGTTCCTGCTGGACAGTAATGCTAAGAGGAGGAGAAATCAGTTGGCATTGGAAACAGGTACATTTATTTTAGGTGTTTGGTGGGGGAAACCCTGCATTTTCAGATAAATCAGGCAGTAGAATGATCAGTTACTGATCATGAAATAATCATTAGATGCTTTGGAAAGAATGCTGGAAACCCTGTGGGGTGAAGGAATGAGAAATTGAGGGACAAACTGAGACCAAACCTATTCTCATTCTGTATTGTTCTGACCATTGACTTCAACTTATACCTTCTTCAAAGGAAAATTCAGACTCACACATAGACAAGCTTAAAAGGATATACACTCTTATAGCATGCATTAAAATGCATCCTGTGCTTTATTTTTTTTAAATGAAGGTATCATGAATGCAGCGAAGGGTGAAAGTGTACTAATTTTAAGTGTACAGCTCATTAATTTCATGTATGCCAGCATCATCTGAACAAAACATAAAGCCCCTTTTAACACTCCCACCCCAGAAAGTCCTCAGCATCCTCTTCCCTGATTCTAGCCCTCAGAGCTTTAACAACTGGCCTGAGTTTTATCCCTTCACAGTAATTTTGCTGACTTTGAACTTGACATAAATGATGCCATACAATATGTGTCCTTTTGTGTCAGGCTTATTTTGCTCAACAATGGACATTTATTTGTGTAATTATGCTCCTCTGTAGTTTATCCCTTCTTGTAATCCATAATATGAGTAAACTAATTTACTTATCCTTTCTTCTTTTAGTAAATGGCATATAGGTGATAGTTGATCTTATCTGGCTTCTTTGTTGCCAGAAGACAGAAGGCAGGCCCAACTCCATTCTTTTTCTTTACCAATTCTGACATCAACCCTTCCTCCCATGGTACTCTGGTTCTGTGCATTCAATAATTTGTTGCAGTGGACAGACAGAACTCAGACAGTATCTATGATTATAGGATTTATTAAGGAAGTGAGCAGTGCTCAA
Organism: Nesogale talazaci; assembly: GCA_004026705.1. Lineage (NCBI taxonomy): Eukaryota > Metazoa > Chordata > Mammalia > Afrosoricida > Tenrecidae > Nesogale > Nesogale talazaci. The sequence goes on from PVJH01003152.1 coordinate 25,246, forward strand.
GATGCAGGTGTTCTGTCAGAACCTGTTGCAAAGTTCTGCAGGGTGCTCATAAATTCCTCAAGGGGCATATGTGTAAGTGACATAAACTGGTGTCAATTTGGGGACTAAGAGTGTAGGGGTGGAATATAGCCTGTCAATCTGGAACTAGCCAATCAGACCTCAGTGTGTGTCTGGCTTTCTCCTGAGAATTCTGGGAAATCTGGCCATATTTCCCCTTTAGAAGTGATAGACTCACTATTTCCTTGGAGATGCTCTCCTGACAAGACACAGGCTCACTCTTTCGGAGACATTGAAGCTGACAAGACACATGGCAGCATGCTGATAGACCCTGAGCCCTGGAAACTGTAGGAGCCATGGGGAGGTCTCCACTAATGCTGAGATGCTTCTATCATCACTGGATACACAAGACTCTGTACCCACTGTCATGCGATTATCCTCGTGCCATTACATGTGCTTCATGAGCCTGAAGAGGACTTAAGGATTGATATCATACATATGGGCTAATATCAAACTTATGACCTCGAACTGGAATGGGCTGGGGTGCTTTCTTAATGTACAGTTGCTCTTGTATATAAACCTCTTCCTCATATATATATGCATGCTTATGAATTTGTTCTTCTAGTCCAACCAGAATAACACAGCACCCCACTTAGCTGTAAGCCTCCACTCAAAGGCATTCAGTTTAAGCTCCTGAGTCAGCGAACTCCGCTCCCCAAATTAGATGCTCACGGGCACCCCACTCTAGGAAGTCCCAGCCTGAAGGTACTCAGATCCACTTTCATGGGTCCTCAAGTTCAATTGTGTGTCCAGAGGCACTCTACTCCTTAAGCCAGCCTCCTGGCCCAAAGTGCACTCCTCTATTTGTTCTTCAGGCAGAAAGTCCACTGCTCTGTCACATGCTCTACCTCCTGGGTCTGCTGTTGCTCCTCCGATGTCACAGTTGTTGTCCTTTTCAAGGAGGCTCACTGGGCAGGGGTGTTGAAGATGCACTCCAAACCGGACTCCTGCTGGTAGTGAGATCCCCATCCTGCTTCTCAGAGAGCTCATTTGATAGCCTGGAGGAAGGCACTCAAAGTCATCCTGGTAAGAATTACTCGCAGGTGAATCCTATCAGTATCTTCTTATCCAGACACAGAAAGGAGAGGGAAAGATCATTTGGTGGGAGTTACAGAGACATTGATCAGAAGGGTCACATTCAATAATTAATTGCCCCTGCATTTCTGCTGATGCATTATTTCCAGTTTTTTGTCTATTATTCTTAAAGTGATCAAATGTGTGTGGCTATTTGGTGAGCTTTTCGTGTTTGGCAAGGAAGATTGATGTTTCGTGTGTGGGCCAAATTCTTTTATGCTGAGTTGGATAAAGAGATATATAAGTTTGATTTTCAGCAGTCTCTTCATGGTAGAAATCACCTGTCTCTGGGTATCATCCTCTTAAATCACCCATGTCCTGCACAAAGTTAATCAATTTATTTAACCTGCATGATAAACAGAAAACCTTCCATTATAAGATAAGCAATTCATTTCTCTTTCTAAGTGATGGGACAAAAACATATATTCAACATATATTATGGCTGAAGCCCTGCCCAAAGCTCTTTACCTAGATTATTTCATTATTGACCATTAATATCCTACAAGATAGGTGATATTTTAATTTATCTTTTAAAGAAGAGAAAACCTAGGAAAGGTATCCAAAACACAAAATAGTGAAATAGTATAAGATCCCCATTCTTTCAATGGCTTTAAACTCAAATATTAGAAATTCAACCTACGAGGAGCTGGCAGGAAGGGTAGGACAGTCAGGCCATTGGTGAGCCTCTTTCTCCAGATAAATTAGGTCTTGGGAAATAGCATTCTGGCAGGCATTTGAGCCATAGCTGTGCCTTCTCCTGTCTTCCTAGTTAGACAAGTGGTTCTCATTTTAAGGATAATCTACACCTGAATGATTTGATACTTTGGAAAAATGCACATTTCTAGGCTCCAGATTCCCGAAACCAACCCCAGGAAAATGATAGCATGTTTGGCAAAGTCATCATAGATTTTGCTGTCGGCAGGGCTATCAATATTACTTTCTCGATACATGGGATCAAACACTCACTAATCCAACTTGAGGGTGGCTGAGCTGGATTTGGGGAAGGGTGGGGATAATCCCTATACATCTAACATGCACTTCAGGTGGTACCTACATGTAGCTAGGACTATAGTGTCTACGGCCTTGCTCAACTGTAACAGTGAAAGACACCTTGGACCTGTTATCACATCTACTCAACATGTGGGTTACTGGTCCTCTGAATGTGTTGACCAGATGATTTGGCATCATGAAGTCTTAGCCATCAATCTTGCATATGTCTAATTTCACATTTAATATAACTGGCACTACTTTCTGTAATACCTACTTTTGTTTCCATGAAAATATTCACTACAGTATATCTCACTAGACTCCTGGAATATTTCCTACTAATAAGTTGGGCTTTGGGAATTAAAAAATAACCTTTTATTTAACAATCCACCACTCAATTGCATTAAGTACACTTGTGTATATGCTTCCATCAACATTTCCAAAAGACGTTCTTTCTACGTGACCCCTTGGTATCAGTTCTTCTTTTACCTGTCATTTTTGGCATTTCTTGTTTAGTTTTCAGTAATGGGGATGAGTTAGAGGAGTATAATTTCCTTTAAAACCTAATTTTTGAGGTTATAAATTCTTCAAGACTCATTGTGAACTGTTTTTCTAGGGATCAGTAATTCTTTGGTGCTTCCATTTTGTCTTACATTCAGATTGAAGATGAAAACGTGTGCTCTTCTCCTTACTACTGTTCTATTTGGAGGATATTTCATGAAAGTGTCAGAGAAATGAGTAAAATATCCTTATCCATATTCAAACTTTCCAGGAAAAGTCATTTACAAATTGCTTCCAGTAATTTAAAGTAACTTAATATACTGTAAGCAAAAGTCTTTTCCCAATTTGTTTTCTTAAGTGAGAGAAATATCATCCCAAGTCACATTAATGTGGCTTTTAAAAAGCGTCCATATATCTCCTGAAAGACCAGGGGTTATTGAGGGATTTTGTCCTTGGCCCAGAGGTAGTTAGGGCATGCATTTACTTTCCAGGTGAATCTTAAAGGTTAAGAAGCTATGCCTGAAAAGACTACAAAGGCTCCATCACCAGCCCATGCCAACCTCCCTTAGTTCCAATATAGGAAAAAGGGAAATGACTAGTAGTTGTACAAAATTAGTAAGATTTAGTGAGATGCCCAGAAAATGGCTATGGTGTTGATTGCAGAGAAATCGAATTGTGTTTAACATTTTGACTTTGGTTTGAATCCTGCTACTAACACATACTGACTGTGTGTCTTTGGGCAAAGTATTATTATTATTATTATTATTAACACCTACTTCCTGTTCTGTAAAATGTTGGGAGTCATTCAGTCTCCACAGAGTTGATATATGTGTCCCCTGAAAATGTTCTTCGAACTCTCAGAGTCTTATTCATGGGATACCCAATTATGTCAGCACTCAATTTTCTTATAACACTGAAGCTGTAGACTCATCTGTTTCTTCCCAGTGAACCCCATGAGCCTTTAATGATGTTGCTTTTGTGATGTAGAAATAAGTTGATAATTTTTTAGATTTTGACAGCATACAGATAATTTTTGTAATAAAATGGGAAGTTAGATTACTTGGTGCAAAGATAAATGCTCCTGGAGGGAGGGGGTCAGAGTACATATTTCAAGGATTTCCAAATGCCTGAGTTGTATGACTTGAAAAGATTCCATAGAGTGTAGTATTGCTGGACAAAATTCTGTCTAAGTGAATGACTCATTGCACAAATTAGAAGGCCAGCTCATTCACCATGATGATGGCAGATCAGCTGATGGAGAGAATAGCATCAGGTGGCCCTCATCCTGGCCAAACCTGCTATCACCTGAAAAGGCCCTAAGAGAACTATAGAGGTGTAATTTGGGGAGAGAAACACTGGCTCAGTGGGACCAGTGATCCAGGAGAGACAGTGATGACCCTTCGGGAATGTGGTCACTGCTGTAGCATGTTTTTTTCACTCACAGCCATGTGTTTTGCAACCATCTGATGGCTGAGTCTGGGGCCTTCTTTCACTTTTACTCAAGAGGCTTTAAGTATTCCCTAAAAACCCCTTGATACTCAGCCTATCACTCCTTTACCTGAAGACCTACAGCTTCAAGTTCCAGGGTAGCCAAAGTGTTACCAGTCATTTCATTTTGACACTTGGAGCTGTTGGGGCAATTCCAGTGGCCCCTCATGCCTTTCTGCCTCATCCCTGTAAACAGGACGTTTGCTACCTTTGGAGCTCCTGGGTGGCGCTCAACCACGAGCTGCAAGTTTTGTGGCTCCAACCCACCCAGAGGCACTCCAGAGCAGTGGTTCTCAACCTTCCTGTTGCTGTGAGCCTCTAATACAGTTCCTCATGTTCAGGAGGTGCCCAAAAATAAAATTATTTTCATCGCGACTTCATAACTGTAATTTTGCAACTGTTATGAATCATCATGTAAATATCTGAGATGCAGGATGTGTTTTCATTGTTACAAATTGAACATAATTATAGTGATTAATCACAAAACAATATGTAATTATACATCGTGCAGTATTTATTTCTAGTTACAAATAAATGAAATGTTGTCTTGAAGCATGATGTAGCATGGAAAACAATCCTCATGCTGGGTACTCATATGTGGACTTATCTGCATGTGGGTGGACCCACCTGGAGACAGATAGAGGAGTGGTGGTGTCTCAGTTCCTAAGACCATTGGCAATATGTGTTTTCTGATGGTCTTAGGTGAACCCTGCGAAAGAGTCATTTCATCCCTAAAGGGGCCGTGACCTACAGATTGAGAACTGCTGCCCTAGAGGGTCTGTTTCTGAAAGGTCATAGCATTGAAACTCTATGGAACAATGGCAGCTCTAATGACGAATAACGCCCGCATTTGGCTAAGATATGCCTCTTCCAAGGAGTTTTTCTTGGTGTACTCTATCACCTGGCACTGCTAGGGCACCAAGTATGACAGAGGAAACTGGTTTCACAAGGTTTTCAATGGCTGATTCTTTGAAAAGTCGATCACCAGGTCTGTCTTTTGAAACACCTCTGGGTGAACACAGACGTCCGGCATTTCCTTAATGGGGAGCACAATAGCTGTCTGCATCACCCAACAATTTCCTGTTCTTTTACAGTCCTCTGCATTCTCCAACCACAGTGTATCCCACGTTGTATATACAGTTTTCGTGTTTTCTTTGGAAATACAGACAGTTATTAAATTTAATTAATAAATTATATTTGTAGAAGTTTCAAAAATAATAGAATTATATTTAACACTCAACTTTCCCCAATATCAATAATTTTTATAATTACAGCACTTTACCAAGCCCAGAAAATTGACATTAGCATATGTAATTAAGTAGTAGACATCTATACCTTAACTTAGATTTCACCAACTTTAACATTTATTTTTTTGGCCTGTTTTTGTGTAAAGTTTGATGGCATTTTATCACATGTGTAGACACATATAAGCAGTATTAAAATCAAGATACAGAAATTTTCTGTCACCACAAAGAACTCCTCTTCCATTGAATTATCCTTTTGACTTCTCCAGTGGACTGTCATCCCGTGAAGAGTGGGGCTCTGTTCACCCTCAAATCTCTTATGGAATATAAGTGCTCAGAAGAAAATGACAAGTGGCTGCATGCAGAAATCCTTCCCAAATGATCTCCATGTTTTCCATCCTGTATATGTCTGGTGTGAGGGTGTGACGGACAGCTAGATGTTTCAGCCTGGTGAAGTCCTTCAAAAAGAGGTCAAATTCATGCAATAAACAACTGCAGCAGACCTGGAAGACCTGTCATTTTTATTTTCTTTATGCTTCATTTTGAGTAACTCACTTTGGGTACCTTTATGCCAACTCCCTGTTAATTCTGTCCCCCTCCCACCCCCCAAAGCCTAATTTAACTCAGAATCTTGGTTCTGTCCCAGAAAAGTCTGAACCATTTCCATGGAAGACATTAGGCTCTGAAGAGACAATAGAAAAGAAGTTATTCAAGTACCTTTGAAAATTATTCACTTGATTATCATTCTCTCAACAAAATTATCCAGGATGGAAAAGCCCCTCCTTTTTCCAACACTATCTCCATCCCCACATTTCTGAGGTGTCATCAGTTTTTATTCCCCCTGGAGCTGTGGGCAGGAGCCTTGGTAACAGAGCAGTTAGGCCCTTGGCTGCTAATCAGAAGGATGGCTGTTCAAATCCACTGGCTGTTTGAGAGAAAGAGCTGATCATCTGCTCCCATAAAGACCACAGCTGAGGAAACCCTCGGGGCCAGGTCTACTCTGTCACATGGATTTGCTATGAGTCAGAATCAACTCAGTATCATCTCACAATAACAGACACATGGAAGGTTTAAAAAAAAAACAATCTGAAAGGTTTTTAGTTTTCTCTTTCCTTTCTTCCTATATATATGTACCTCCTTGCAGAGTTGGGCAATTATTTGGAGAGACTTTATGAACACAGGTCATGCAGGCAAGATTAATTTTGTCCTATAATCAAATCTATTCTGTGACAAAAATGTAGCGTAAGTTTTAAAGTGTATGGTGAATAAAATTAATTGCATCAACTAAATAAAATGCATTCTGTCTGATACATATAGATGTTCTGTCAACAAGACAAATGGACTCAGTAGTGTAAGTATCTGTGTGGACGAAATGCATAATAACGTAATTACTTCGCCAACAAAATGCTAACTTGCTTTAATCATTCTGTTCACAGCATAATGTAAAGTGATTTAGTGGGTAAAATGAATCCACTTACAAATTGTTTTATGGTCATAATGCAGCCCTTTGGTGGAATGTGAATTGATGATAATAATTTTATGGGCAAATGATTTTTCAATTAAAATGTCTTTTCACAGACAAAATGGGAGTGTTACAAATGGCTCCCGATAACCACATGCCAAGTAACAGGCAAAAGGGGCTGTCACCTGAATTAACCAAAGCCTTCATCAAAAAGGCTCGAGAGCTCAAAAGGTGATTTATTTTCATCACATTTATAATTTCCTTCCCTCCCATTTGAGAAGTATTTGCTTCCTGTCTTTACAGACCCAATAGCAAAATTTAGACCCAACCATTAAGCCACTAATCATAGGATACCATGTTTCTTTCCTGTGCCTTAATTGACTGTGAGGTATTCTTCATTAATAAGCACTTAGAATTAGGGCATTCCCCCCCCCCCAGCTATATAACATGGACCCCATTACCTTCAGTGCAATAATTACAGTACCCCCAAAAGTGTGAATAAATCATTACAAAATAAAAACCAAGTCTACCGCCATTAGGCTGTGTCTGACTCAGGGATTCTTTGGGACAGAGTAGAATTGCCCCATGGATTTTGCCAGGCTGTAAATATTTACAGAAGCAAGCTGCCATATCTTTCTCCCAACAGAGAAGCTGGTAGATCTAAGGCATTTATTAGCATTTGAGTGCTTTAACCACTGTGCTATCAAAACTCCTTTATTGTATGCAGCCATTACCACTGAGTTGATTCTATATAGGAGTTTTTGAGGCTATTAATCTTTACTGGAACAGATAGCCTCATTTTCCTTCCTTGGAATGGTTGGTGTATTTTGAACTACCAACTTGAGGCTAGCAGTTCAATGCTCAACCAGTAGCATTCTGACTTTTCATTTGAAAGTTGTGATGAAAAATAATGCTTCTACCTTGGCAGTTTTCCTGATTTCTATGTAGTGATATGTACTATGCCTGCTGTCCAGTTGTATGTTATATTGTTTTTTTTTAAATAATTTTATTGGGGACTCTTATTGTATTGCTGTTTTAAAGTCATAAGTGCTTATAAACAAACCTTCCTCAGTGAATTAGGCTTTATAGGGAGAACTGTGCTTTAAATAAATCCTACTTGATCTTTCTATAAGGCTGAATTTCCTTGTGGAGGGGCCTGGAGGTATGTATTCCACCTGCCTGCACACCTTGATGTCTCCTTGCACAGTGATATCTACTTACTAGATTTCCCTCCCTAATATGTTCAGTAGCTCCATTTTTTTTATCCTGTTGAGAATTCCACAACCTTTCAGATTTCCTTCTTTTTTTCTGGAGACCAAATGCTCTGGAAATGAACCAAACATCTGAGAGACTGTTCACAGAGAAGGAGGATGCCTTATCAGAACTGGTGACCAGTTACCTGTATGAGGGTAGAACTCCATAAGGTTTTTAGGAATCAATTTTTAAAAAGTAGATCTCTAGTCATCTTTTGAACCATCTCTGAGTGGTTCAACATTTGCTTGACTTTTGGGATTTCAGCTGAGCAAAGTAACCATTTAGATCATCATGGTCTTTGGAGACTTCTCAGTCAACACATTTAGAGGAGAAGCTGGCTCTGTTCTTTCTTGGCTGTGTTTTTTCTTGAGCCTTGGTGGTCTAGTGGTTATGCAGCGGGCTGTGATCTGAATGATCAGCCGTTCAAGGCCACCAGCAGCTCCTTGGGAGAAAGACTGGACTATCTACTCCTGTACACAGTTACAGTCCCAGAAACTACACGGGGAGAGGGGGGAGGTCGTTATGAATCAGCACGGATTTGATTGCAGAGACTTTGGGAATTATTTATTGAGTAAGACACTTAACTTTTCCATTTCTTCTCTTGTGGATAAGGATTAAAGCAATGCCTATTCCTAGGAATAAAGAAGACTCTTTGGACTAATGTACGTAAAGTGCTCTTGATAAATGATGGTACGTATTGTCACATCGGATTTTGCCACTGAAGTCATAGATGTACATGAGCTGGGACAATAAGAAAAAAGTACATCTTTTTCCCTGTAGAAAGAGTGACAGGTATTAGGGAGTAAATTTATGATGATTGGGATTGTAACAAATACAATGAATTTGTCTCCTTCTGAATCCCCGTCTAACACTGGGCTGCTAACCTCAAGGTCAACAGTTCAAAACCACCAGTGTCTTCTCAGGAGAAAGAGGAGGCCTTCCACTCCCATAAAGATTCATAGTCTTAGAAAACCATAGAGGAGGTCCTACTCTTCCTGCAGGTCCATTAAGAGTTGGGATCAGCTTGATACCAGTGAGTTTATTTGGGGGGATTTGTTCTAATTTTAACTTTGATTTCCTGCTCATTGTCACCCAGTTCTTTGAGACTCACTGGGCTTTCTGATCACACTCACAGTCTCCTATTTTTTTCCTTTTCTTTTTCATGGACAGCCAGAGTCCTTTTCTGGGGTGGGAGTTGTTATTCCATACATGCTCAAAGGAAGAATGTTGGATTTTTGCTAAAAGAGTCATTGCTTTGAATTCCAAAGCCACAGTTGAATGTTTTCCCCAGAAATAATCATCAATCAGGTGTCTCTTTGGTTTTTTAATTTTTTTTGGACATCACTGCCCTCTGGTGGTGGGAGCAGGAAGCCCAGCCTTGCTGCTGGATTTGAACCTCCAACCCAGTGGGCCGCAATCCTGCGCACAACCACTATGCCACCCGGGCTCAGCCCTCAGATGTCTATTTTATCTGCAATGTATGTAATCCAGGTTCTGGGGAAGGGCTCTTCATGCCCAGGCAACCCTCCTAGAAGACAACTTATTTAGCTTTGTCTTGATTCAGATCACCGTCATAGAGCTGGGGGTGGGTTGACATCAGCTAGACAAATCTTCTGGAAAAAGCATATCTTCTTCCCTCAGTCCAGCTAATCCAGGCCTTGAGTAATCTGTCCACAGGAATCAATTTCAATAAGGTGACACAATCAGTGAATTCTGTTCTAGATGGTGGCAGGATGGTGGTCACCTTTGAAAAAGGGAAGGTTAAATGGAGCTGGATAAGCAGAAAGAAAGCATGGGCTGCTTGATGGGTATGACCCAGGTCCTTTTATGCCTAGCATAGAACAGGGGCAAATGTTTTGCAAACAGTGCCATTTGGTAAGGTCTTTAAAGAGGCGAGAAGAACAGGAAACATCTTTCCTTCCTACCTCTCACTCTTCTCTGGCCTGGCTCCCTAAGAATTGCCTCACCACTGGGAGTGAGACCGGTGGTCACCTGCACAATCGGTGGCTCAGATGGAAAGGTACAGGAAGCTGAACGGGCTCCTGGAAAGCCATCGTGTGCATGATCTTCTTTAATTTCTCGAATAACCCCAAGGGTCAACTACTGTTATCATTTCTATTTTAAAGACAAAAAAGCCACCTTCCCTAGATTGTTTTGCTAATGAATGTCAAGGTTCAGCCCCAACCACCAAAGCCACTGCCATCAGGGAGGTTCCAACTTACAGCAAGCCTATTTAGGGTTTGCAAGACAAGTTTATGAGAGCAGACTGCTTCATCTCTCTCCGTTGCATAGTTTGGTAGGGTTTCCCATTGACTTTGCAGTTAGCAGTCCAGTGCTTTCCCAACAGCACCAACAGCGGTCCAGGGTGAGTTAGTTCCAAGGTCTGTGTTTCATCTCCTCCTGCACCGCATTACCGAGATGTTTTGAGATGGAATCTCAATCTTTTGCCCACTCAGTCTTCTTCCATCACTGCACATTTCTTAGGTAACTGATGCTCAGCAGAGAGAACATGTACAAAGAAGAGCACAACACCCTCTCTAGGCATAATCGCTGAAGACAAAATGAGGGCACAGCAAATGTGGTGAAGAAAACAGATGGTGTCCGGTTATCAAAAGAGTAGTATGAGTCTCCAATAAAATGATTGAAAAAACAAAGAAATAGCTGCTGGGGTCTTAAAGACTTGAGCTTAAATAAGCAGTCATCTAGCAGAGAAGCAACAAGTCCACATGGAAGAAGCACACCAGCTTGTGCAATCATGAGGCATTGCTGGGACCCAGTAACAGACATCAGAAGACCCCCAAACAAACAGACCAGAAAATAAACAAGCAAAAAACATATTGTTGAGAAAGGGGGGGTTGGGGCAGAGACACAAAGTCTTCTCACCCCACAATGATTACTCCAGTGGTGCCTTTCACTGCAGGCAAAACGGAGCATGTTTAGGGTACCACTGAGAGATAAGAGCCCCCGGCACACAGAGCTCAGGACCTGGACTGGGAGTAGCAATACCAGAAGGGTAGGAGAGAAAGCAATACCAGAAAGGTGCGGAGAAGAGTGGAGGAAGGGGGCACTGATCCTAAAGATCGACATATGACCACTCCTATCCCCCTCCAGGGGGAAGGGAAACAGAGGTTACTGTAAGACACGGAAATAATAATAATTTATAATTTATCAAGGGATCACAAGGGTGGTTAAAAAAAGAGGAGCTGATACCAAGAGCTCAATTGAAAGTAATGTCTCAAAAATAATGATGGCAACATAAGTACAAATATGTTTGATACAATTGATGCATGAATTGTTATAAGATCTGTAAGAGCCCCCAATGAAAATATTTATAAATGAATTTTTTTAAAAGATGAGCAAGACACAGTCCTGGATCTTGAAAAGTTTCAAGGTAGCAGGAAGAGCAAAATGGAACTCAGGAAAAGGAATAATTTTAGTGCAGAATGTCTTGTGAACAATGCACCTCTTAAAGAGTATAATTTTCCAAAACCACATAGAAGGGAAATAAGTCATTGCACTTGTCAAGGAATTATATTGCAAAATGTGGTCACCATCTGTTAGTTTCTCTTCAGATGGCCCAAGAATGGAATTTTGTAGCCCTTGGTAAATAGTTAATCATATAAATTCAGTCCCTCTTAGAAGTTTTTCAGAAGAGGCTGTTAGAGAATGAGAAAATGTGATGAGCCTTGAGAAATATCTCTTTGTTCAAGCCCTTATAATCCTGGGACTGCTCGTTAGCTAACCAAGTCAATAACCAAAGGAAAAGCTTCCATACAAAGGTTAATTCCTTTAAAACCTAGAGCTTATTTTACTTATTTAACCTATCAAATAGAATGGGAAGCAGAAGAGGACCTGGAGTTAAAATTACTAGTCATCTCCTTTTTGTAGAAAATAGCAAATGTGAATGGTGTCAATAATGAAATTCACTATCACTGCACTTTGTGAGTCTGTCCTGATTGGGGAATGCTGGCAAGTTCATGCAAGAACTAAAGCCATTCATACTGGACACTGACTATCCCACTTGATTTTCCCTAGCAAGTGTCTAACTTTTCAAAACTAATGTGAGGCCTTTTGCTGCAGAACTGGGTCACGCTGTGCTGGAAGGAAACCCTTCCATGCACCAGGCTCAGACTGCCTCCCTTGTCCTGTTGATTGGCTTTTTAATAGGTTCTATAAGGCTGGTTAACTTTTCAGTTTGAATCATGCACACAAGTTCATTTGAGTGTTTGACAGCCAAATTCTTATGCCCAGCCTCATAGCAGTCGTATTGTACAAATTTCTCTATCGAGCTGAGTGCAACTTGAAATGACTTTTTAGAAACAGGACTGCAGGTTTCTTAACCTATTTGTTCTCTCTTCTCAGTTTAATAGGAAAATGCCTTCCCATTCCCCTTCTGCATTTGTATATTTTCTCTCTCTCTGTTAGACTCTTGCCTGTAGATCAGCAAGGCCAGGAAGATCACCAAGAAAAATTGTCTCATTTAAAAAAATGTACAAGTACCCTACACACAAGCACATTGCAAAGTACAGGATTTTGTCTTTAGTAAACAAAAAAAGTAAACTTAGCTAATATATTCACTGACTCCTCAAGGGCATAAATTCAAGCAGGGAATTCTCCCCAGTATAACTTAGGAGCAGTTGTGATATCGTTGGTTACATGGTCCTTTGCCAGTCATAAGATCAGCAAGTGGAAGCTGCCAGGTGCTCTTATCATTGTCATTAGTGTGTGTTTTCAAATTGGCTTTGACTCCTGCTAACCATGATTAAAATATCAGGGTTTCCCCCCCCTTTCAGTGGCCCTCTACCTTAAAAAACATAGCATCCTTTTCTAGTGATTGGTTTCAACTGATTACAGTGTCCAAAATAGGAAATCAGTCTTTTAAGGAATATCCTGATTTTATATCTTCTATGACTGATTTGTTTGTTCTACGTGTACCCTATCATGGATGACTGTAGGTCTGAAGTTTTATGGATTACTTTGTGTTTACTGGTTATTTTTTGTTGAATTTTGGATCAACTGGTTAGATAATCCAGGTTTTCAACCTAATATGGTGTCTGACAAAGAACTCCAACGTGCAGATGGAGATCCACCTCATTTTCTTGTTGGTTTCCTGTGCTCACGTCTTTCGTATTATCTCCACTTTACAGTTTCTCTGCAGGCATTTTCTTAAGCCTCTTGTCCATTTAGTCAGTATTGAATTCATTAAGACCAGCCACAAATCCATTAATCAGGCACATGCACACTGCAGCATGTCCTGATAAGCTGAAAAGAAACACTTACTACTGATCTATGCAACTCCTCACTCCTTTCAAGGAGCTCCTTCGATAAATCATCTGGGAAAGGGACTCAGGGACAATCTTGTATTACATATTAGTAAAGTTTATAGTTTAAACAAAAGTAAATATAAATGAATATTTCAATGCTTTTCTCTATACCCCAGTGGACTATCTCTTGAGGTTCACAAAACTCCTTGGGAGATACTACACATTCCTGCTAGATCAGAGGATCCAATAGACAGGCCAGGTGAAGAGGCTTAGGGATATCATCTTGGGTGAGGGGTCCCTGGGGCCAGCAGATAGTGGGGCATGTGGTTACAGGATTCCTGATAGCAAAGTGGTTTCCAAAGGAATTTTGTGAGATGTCAAAATTTCAAACACAAGCTTCACCTACCTGCTTGTATTCATTCCCAAGGTTATCCTACTGTCTGTGATGTGAACTGAAGCTCCTATCTTACTGATATAATAACATTAAGGTTGACTTTGAACTTAATGGGCATGTGTCCTACACATACTAAGTGCTCATGTTTGTTGCACAATGGAATTTAATTTCAGTTAATATTGATTGGTATCTGTGATTGAGTCATAAAATAGTTTAATGGTTTCTCCTTGAAATCTTCTGTCTCTTCAACCACACCAACAGCCTTTGGTTCTATCTGTTTTATGGACATACCTGCTTTATTCCAGAACAACCTGTGACTGTCCTTGTCAACCCATTTGGTCAGCCATACACTTTCTAAGAGATGGGCAGAATTTGGACATCTCTAAATCCCCAGAGTCCCTAGCAAAATACTGGGTATAGTGACATTGTTCATTGATATCAAGACAGTTCTAGCTAATGGCCACTTTATACACCACAGAATAAAACGTTGCCTGTCTTTTTCTCACAATAACCATTTTTCATAATAACTATTTTGTCACAATAACTATTGTGGCTCTTGTGCATTTTGAGGGTTTAACAAGCTAGGGGAATTATCTTCCAGCACTGTATTGGCAATATCTTATTGTATTTCATAGGCGTTCCATTGGCTAATTAGTGGAAATTTTCCTTTCAATTGCTTAGTTGATCATATCAAATCAAAGAATGGAAAATATACATCTCCCAGATCACTGAATTGCATAACCTAGCCATATTGATACATAACCTTAAACATCACAAGGTACTAAAATGATATTTTAAATTAAGAGTTGAAAATGGACATAATAGATTTGAAATCATATTCACATTAATTCATAGTTATGGCTTCATACAAAATTATTTCACTGTCCATGAAATCCCATGTGCTTCTCCCATTTCTCCTTCCCAAACCCCTGACAATCACCAATATTTTTATTATCTTTATATGTTTGTGTTTTCTAAAATGTCTTACGATTGCAAGCATCAAGTATGCTTCCTTTTAAGATTGGGTTCTTTTATCTAGTTATATGCATTTCAGGTTTCTTTATGCATTTCAAAATATGATAGCCCATTTTATTTATTGGTGAATAAAATTCAATTATATGAATGTACCACAGCTTATCAACTCACCTATTAATGATATTCTGATTGCTTCAGTTTTTTGGTGATTATAAAGAAACCTGTATAGACATTCATGTGAACATTTTCTTTTAGATAAATAAGTAACTAGGGTAATTACTGGGTAACACATTTACTTTTGTATGAAACTGTAATACTATTCATAAAAGATTTTGTATCATTTGCATTTGAACAGCAGAAGTGGGAGTTTTTGTTGCTCCATATTTTCACCAGCATTTGATGTTGTCAGGTATTTTAGGGTGGTTATGGGTGGTGGTGATGATGGTGGTGGTGGTGCTGGTGAAGCAGTCTAAAAGCAGAGTTGTGTTGTCTTATTATTGTATATAAGGGTTATTTTTCTTGTTTACTCCATAACAATGTACAATGGCTTAGCCAAGAAGACAGTGACCTTGGGAGAAGAGAGGTCTGTTTTTATATTTAACATTGGCATGCCTTTTATATCACATAGACTATTTTTTTCTTTTTAAAAGGATCATTTTATTGGGGGTTTGCACAACTCTTATCACAATCCAGACATTTATTCACTGTGTCAAACACATTTGTACATTTGTTGCTGTCATCATTTTCCTTTTTATTTAATGAATCATTTTATTGGGGCCTCATACAACTCCCATCACAATCCATACATACATCAATTGTATGTAAGCCCCATTTACACACTTATTGCCATCATCACTCTCAAAACATCCTCCCTCCATCCAGGTCCCCAGTATCAGTTCCCTATATTTCAGTTCTTTCCCCCCTCTCCCATGGACCCTTAGTAATTTAAAAATTGATGTTAATTTCATACTATACACTGTCCAGTGTGTCCCAACATTCACTTCCCTGTTGCCCGTGTCCCAGAGAGGAGGCTACGTGTAGATCCCTGAAATTGGTTCTCCCTTTTTATTCCACTATCCCTCCACCCTCCTGATATTACCACTCTATTACTAGTCTTGAGGGATCATCTATCCTAAATTTCCCATGTTTCCAACTTCACTTACATCCCCTGGTCTAGCTGGATTTATGTGGTAGAATTGGGATCATGGTGGTGGATGGGAGGCAGCATTTAAGAAATAGAGGAAAGTTGCATAATTCATTGCTACTATCCTGTACCTTAACTGGCTCATCTCCTCCTTGCAAGCCCTCTGTAAGAGGATGTCGCTTCATCTAATGATGGGCTTTAGGTCCCCAATCTGTACTCCCCCTCATTAATAATGATACAGTTTTAGCTCTTTGATGCCTGACACCGGATCCCTTCACCACCTCGTGATCACACAGGCTGGTGTGCTTCTTCCATGTGGGCTTTGTTGCTTCTGAGATGAATGGCCACTTGTGTACTCAAGCCTTTAAGACCCCAGATGCTGTATCTTTTGATAGCCGGGCATCATCAGCTTTCTTCACTACATTAGCTTATGCACACATTTGTCTTCAGCGATCATATCAGGAAAGTGAGCACGCAATGTTATGCTTTTCAGTTCTTGAAGCCTGATATCTAATCCCTTTGACACCTCGTGATCCCTTAAGTTGGTGTGCTTCTTCCTTGTGAGCTTTATTGCTTCTGAGCTAGATGGCTGCTTGTTTACTTTCAAGCCTTTAAGACCCCAGATGCTACCTCTTTTGATAGTCGGGCACCATCAGCTTTCTTCACCACCTTTTACTTATGCACACATTTGTCTTCAGTGATCATGTCGGAAAAGTGAGCATCTCGGAATGCCAATTTAATGGAACAAAGTGTTCTTACACTGAGGAAGTACT
Organism: Nesogale talazaci; assembly: GCA_004026705.1. Classification (NCBI taxonomy): domain Eukaryota; kingdom Metazoa; phylum Chordata; class Mammalia; order Afrosoricida; family Tenrecidae; genus Nesogale; species Nesogale talazaci. The sequence continues at coordinate 41,863 of PVJH01003152.1, forward strand.
TGAGTGGAGGTCCAATGCCCATCTGCTGTCTTACTGCTAACCTTATAAGTATGCATGTTGATCTATTTCCCCATCGTCACTTATAAATATATGCACCTATGTACATACCTGTATTTGAACCTCTATAAATGCCCATTATCTTCCAGTTCCTTCTTCTATTTCCATTTGCTTCCCTCTTGTCCCACTATCACTGGGTTTCAGTATTTTCTCTCTGTTACATTAGTCTTAATCAATCCCTATCAGACTGCTCTCACCTTGTCACTGATTTTGTGTCAATTGTTATTCCCTTTTTCCTGGGCTGTTCGGCAGCACCTCCTTTCCCCCTCTTCCTCTCTCCCATGTCCCCTTGGGAGTGAGATATACCTGACCAGAGCACATGAAAACAAATGAAAACGGAGGAAGAGAGAATGACATGCATCCTGTCCCACCGAGCCTTCAGGACGACAATCTCACTCAGAACAGCTAATGCACAAAGAGGACTATATGGCCAGCCCCACGATGAAATATGGCTACCCTCGCTGACCCAAGGTCTATCAGGGCCAGGATGAAAAAACAGGGCCAAATTATATCCTGTTGGGCACAACCACACCAATGCAAATCGTTAAGTGTGTGCAACAGAGTGTGGAGTTCCAGATGAAGTGCCAACGATACACTTTGGGCCCAGAGTGTGGCACCCCATCCAACTCAAACAGGGGACACTGCTGGAAGTCAACTACAGACCTTGAACTTTATACAGGTTTTTATATTGTTATTATTTTTATTATTCTTTTACATATATGTATAGCACATTGAGGGGTTTTCTTGCTGTTGTTATCATTGTTTTATTTGCTTCAGTTGCTTCATTTTAGGAGGTCCCCCCTTTTTTTTGCACATATTGTTACCTCTGCAGGTCTATCTAGACAAGATAGGCTGGACAAAGAGTCAGGAGGCGAAAACAGCAGGACTGATAGTTCCAGGGTAGGGCACATAGACTATTTTAATTTGTAAAATAAATCAAATTATCCTTTAGATACTTACTTGGGGGTCAAATTAAGTGATGTATTTTGAAGTTTGAAATAAAGGCTGTATATGATCTGAGGTCTTAGTGGAAATCATAATATTCACAGCCACAATAACCACATAATGTAGATGTATTCACATATCATGAAAATAGTGATGAACATCTAAATTGTCTTCATAATGAAGAAAGTCATGCTTTACCATTACTCCCCAACACGCCATGCCTGTCACCATCTCCCCAAACACTGTCATTTCCATTTTGGCTCTAAGAAAATGGGGAGTGAGCTAAAAGTATGAAAGTTTCATTCTTTTTGCTTTCTTATAAAAACAAAGTGGAAAATGTGCACTACTGTCATTAACCAGTACTATGAGTCAAGAAGCCAGAGGCAGGCCTGGTGCTCTCCTTGGGCCTGGTCAGAACCTTTGCTGTTTCCATCTACTTAAAGCATGGGGTTGACTAGCTGGTGCAGTTACCGCATAACATCCAGTTCAGACAAATAAAGAAAAGTACAGAAGTCTTTAGGCTGGTGTGAAATATCATGAAACTGAAACTAAATTTAACGCTGAATATTAAAAGAAATAGAAGCTAATGATACTGCTTTTATCTACTTAAGTTATCATTTTTGTAGGTAAAATTGTTAAATACTGGCAATTTCCTATAGTTCAGCCCAAAAAGAATATGAAGGACTGGCATGATGTGCTCAGGTAGCATAGGAACTAACAAGGCTGCATCATAGTTGCCTTCTGCCCCTTTTAGTACATCCTTCAAGGAAGGTCAGAGAGGCCCCCAGGAAGACCCAGGAAGCTCTTGAGAAGATCCACGACTGAGCTCAATTAGCAGTCCACATCATCCACTGGCATGGAATGGATTCTGCCTTGTTTTGACCTGAAACAAGAGTTTCCAAGGCTGTAAATCTTTAAGGGAAAAGGTAGAGTCAACTTTCTTATGAAGCTGCCGATGGATTTGAACACAAGACCTGATAGCAGAGATTAGGTTTGTCTCAAGCAGTCAAGAGAATCTACTGGATTGAGTGGAGTGTCGACCTTGGCAGCGGATAGAAAGGTAGTGCAGAGTGGGGAATGGTTGGGATAGAGAACATGTGTCTTTATTAACATATTACCTTCAGCACCTAAATGCAATCATTTTTTGGTGACATTCTTGATAATGCCCAAACCCACTAAACTTGGAAACATCTGGATGAAACGAAAATTATTTCAGTCAACTATTATATGCTAAATCTATATGGTACTTACAGATGTTAATAATAGATTTTAAACTGAGGTAGAATATGGTGACTTGGAAGAAGGGCACAGGCAGACCAGGAAAAAAAATTGGTTTCTATATTGATTATGGAGAGAGAGAGAAATAGTACAGCAAAACAAATTAGCATTTTGATTTTCTACTCTTTTCTTCAAGGTTTAATCATTAGGAGCTGGCAGCCTAAGGAGGGACTTAGATTTTTTTGTATCTTACCTTCTGAGGTATGGCTATGACTTAACTTTTCATTTTGATTATAACTCAAATGACTCATGTTCATTTCCATCTTCACAGCTGCGGATCATTCTGATAGTATCTTCATTTTATTGTACCATTTTTCCACTGGGGGTTATTGCCAGAACTCCAGCAAGAATGGTAATTTGTTACAGCATGAGAAAATGTCTATAAATCCTTAAGGATTTGTCATATTAGAAAGAATTTAACTGCACGATATGGGCAAAGAAGTTGTAGAATCAATGATAAGAATAAATAAGGTACAGCGGGTGGTCTAAATTGATATTGACATTACACAATGCGAGCTATCTCTACCACATTATACCTGCCCTCACCCTGGAGGGAAGCCGAGGCTCACTAATATTGTGTCAAGAGAAGAGAGTATGAATGTCATCAGTTTTGAATATGTTATATATTAGTTTCTTTTGTGCATGTGGGCAGGGAATGAATGTCCCCAAAGCAGTAATTTGTGTTTTTGCTTCAGGTCTCTTAAAGATGTAGAGATTTTCTTTGTTTGAAAACAGACGGGGATTTCAGACAAGGCGAAGCTATAACTGATAATGTGCTTAGTGTCAGTCAGAATTAATCTGTGGTGGAGATTCTAGGCAGGTTGACTTGCCCTACCCTCAAATAACATTTCCTCAAATAGCAGAGGACTGAGGAAGGGTGCTCGTGCTATTTCTAGAAAAGGATGTGTGATTCCAGTCATTTGTGATTAAGTGGAAACCCAGACCTGAATAGGAGGGAGTTGTTTAGAAATACCAGGACATTTGGGGACTGCCTATGACATCATTGTGAGTTGCTGGGACCTGGCAAGGTCTGGAGATGGCCTTGCCTGGTCCTGCTGCCTTCATAATTACCTGAGGAATCACCTGTCAGAAAGGCCATTGTGCAGTTTGGCTACTGGGAAACTCTAAAGTATTTTTCCTTTCTTGATGTTCCTTCTTCCTGATCTCCTTTGTTATCTGCTCAGTTGTTAAGTCAGCAACTCCAAGCAAACCTGTCTGTTATATTTTATAGCATTTTGAAATTTTTGGAGAATTGCATTTGGAATTAAGTGGTCATATGAATAACCAAACTGCACAAACAGATCTTTCATGCAAAGCACTGACCTTGCCATTGAATTTATGAGATGAGGCCATGTGGCAATGCATCCTGGACCTTGGCATTAAAGCTTGATGGACTGCTCATTTGCTATTTGCATTTAATTTTGTTCCCTGCTATAGTTTGTCAGTATCTGCATTTTTTTAAAATAGGCATGAGCTCCTCAAAACATTCTACAAAGAGCAGAGTTTTCTGTAGAACCTTTTCCTTACTGCACTGCAGAAGTTCCATTCTGCCTCCTGAAAGTGAGAATAGACTCCAAGCTTCCTGCCACAGCAGAGTCTTATAAGCAGGATCAGTAGTAATAGGAACTATCACAAAATGCAAGTCATGAGACATTTGGGGAGTAGTACATCCTGGGACAGGTTTTGTTTTTAACATGATGCTTGGTGAACTTATCTTTCTGCTATCTGTTTGTCAAAAATGTGGGGACTACTGATCCAGGCTGAGGTCCGTTAGAATGTTAGTGCTGCTAATGAATGAGATGGTGCAACTCTCAGAGAAATTGTCTGTAAACGATGGGCAGATAGGCCTTCTCAAATCTGGAACTAGCAAGCAGTTTTTTCAAGAGAGAAACAAAGTTCATTTTGTGTGTGTGTGTGTGTGTGTGTGTGTGTCTGTGTATGTGTAGAAACTAATAGGAGGAACCATTAATAGGTCTTAAAGATGAAGATTCAGATCCTTTTGGAATAAAATAAAATTTAAAAAAGCAATCACACCACTATCAAGTCCATCTGGACTCCTAGCCAGCCTGTAAGACAGTAGAGAGCTGTCCTTAAGTGTTTCTGAGACCAACTCCTTACCAACTCTTCTTCCACCCTTGGACTGATATGTGGTTTTGAACTGCTGATCTTAGATGTATCAGTCCAATGAACAACCCTAGTCCACCAGGGCTTCCTGTGTGGAATGCAGAGTACCTTTCTTTGTTTCCATGTTTAGGCCAAAAGTGCTGGCTCACAGTGGTTATCCCTGAGTTCCACTTCAGTCTAATTCCTTAAAACTGAAAGAATTATTTGAGTGAGAGTTGTCAGTGTTTCTGGCAAAAGCTTTCAGAGGGGAGGTCACTTCCCAGAGGATGTTGACATTTCTTCCAGGGTGGCCCAGACTACAATGGTTTCCACTTCTTACAATTTCAGTGACATGAAGGCAAGAACCGAATATTTTGTCTCCAGAATCTGGCACAGCAAGAACTGAAGAATCAAATCCAGTGCCTTGCAGTTGACCTTGGCTTCTGATGACCACCTGTTGTGCAGAGTAGAATGGCCCCATTGTGCTTTCTTGGATAGAATCTTTAGGGAAGCAGATTGATCAGAGTTTTCTTTCTTTTGCTCAAATCACTGGCCTTTCAGCTAGTAGTACAAATATATGAATGCTCATTGTATGAGTGTTAGGGACATGAAAAAGCCCTGACACACAGTGACTGTGTCCCAATGGTTGTGGTTGTGTTGGGACAACATGCCCCTCCACCTTAGATCAGAGCCATGACTATCTCTACGTAGATATTGTTGCTCTTCTGCCCAGAATTCTTTTAGTATTTAATGCATCCATTTCCCAATAATTGTGTGTGTACATTCTCACCTTTTTAGGAGCATTGTCTTTGTTTGGAGAGCCCTAGTGGGCTATCATTAAAATGCTCAGCAATTAACATAAATATTGGGATTCTGAACCCACCAGTCACTTGGGAGTTCAGGGGGTGGGTTGTGGCAATCTTCTGTAAGATTACTGTCTTGACTTCGACTCTGTCCCATGGGGTTGCTAAGAGTAGGAAGCAATTTAATGACCAAGGATGTGGAGTGTACATTTAATCATTTTGTCCTGGGGGCACAGAAGGAATTCTCACCTTCCAGGAAGGAATCCTACATTCAATTCCTGGTTACTAGATCTCATATATAGCCACCAGTGGAGATGTATGTGCTACTCTTCTGCTGATCAAGTATCAGGCTAAAATGAAAAAAGAAGGAAGATCTGCAAAAACTGCCACTGAAAACCCTACAAATTACTATGCTCACATTCACAACTGAGCACGGGAATGATATAGGACTAAGAATTTCATTTGGCTGTGAATGAGTCCCCATCTTCAGCAGATAGGATCTTTCTACCTGGTAACACCTGCGGGGTTAGGCATCTTTCCCTACCCCTGGTGGAGGTGGATTAAGCCAATTCTAGAACTCCCCATAGAGTCAGGTGAAAGCCAGATGTTTAAATACATCTTTTCCTTCCCTCCTTCCCTCACAGGTCTCTCCTGAGAGTAACCCTCAATAAAACTTGAAAGGATGACATCTGCATATCCCCTAACACCTCCTATCAGGAAATGTCCTAGCTTTTTTTATTAGGCATTTTGCTGAGGCCACTGGGAAAGCTTTTGTTGACTGCAGTCAAAACAAGCTTGATATATACAACCCGCAGTCTCCCTGTTTGTATCAGTCAGGAGTAAGGGAAGAAGCCTAAAACTCAGAAACTGGACAATGTTTCAGTGACAGCTTATAGTGCTGAGGATGTGGATATGTTGGTCCAAGATCACGGGCTGACTTTGATCATGGTCCTTTTCAGAAATGTGTCCTTATTTACCAACCAGGTCTTGTGTCTGCCACATCCACAGAAGCTTACATATCTGAAAGCACCACTCAAAGGAGTCTTTACAAGTTTCCTGTAGAAGAAAGATGCTGCTGCCACCAGCTTTTGTTCTCACTGACAAGGTTACATTAGTAGATTTGGCTCTTGTCCAAGTTCATCAACATCTTAAAAGATTTTGTAGTAGTTAATGGTATCTTTGGCTGTACTAATAAATACAGAGTGTGCAGAACAAGAGAGGAGAAATCTGTAATTTACTTGGCACTGCTCAGATGCACTCTGCAATGTTGTGGTCAGTTAGCAAGCCATCAATTAAGAAGGTGATCGACAATCTAGATGATGAAGGGCAGGAGAGAAAGTACCTGGAAATAAATACCGAACAGACAGAGGGGAGTCGGTCTGAAATACATGAGATGTTGCTGAATTGACCTCACTGAAGGCCATGTTTATTATATATTGGAAAACTGCCATATGATTGCAGGGGAGAGAATAAGCCACAATGGTTCCATGCCACACAAAATGGTTTCATCTTAATTAAGATAAGGAAGTGTTTCTAACAAGTATTCACTGAATTACTCAAGGGCTATTTGATTGGTATTCTGCCGATGAATCTTTTTAGCTTGGGACAATAGATTTACACTATATAGGATGGCAGTGTGTGGTTTACAGAGTTTCATTCCCTGGGGGATTCAAATAGTTTGTGCTCAACTCCTAACATAAAGGTTGACAGTTTGAGTCCACCTACTTAAGCTGCAGAAGAGAGGCCTGGTGATCATTGTTCATAAAGATTAGAAGCCAAGATAAGCTAATAGATTCACAGTTCTGCTCTTTAGCACATGTGGTTGCCACAATACCTACAGCCATATATATACACACACATATATACATATTTACACATATTTATGTATATATATCACATAGCTGGGGTGGTTCCTTCAAATCTGAAAGCCTCAGATGCTCTGAAAGATACTTGAACAGAGAAATATACCTGATGGGCATAATGTGTTAGGAGGCTCTTAGGAAGAACAACATGGTTAACACCATGAAAAGATCATTTTTTTCTAGCCATTGGTAAGATTTATAAGCATCAATACTGAAGAAGTTGAATATATCCTAAGTCATAAGGCAGGAATCCTTTAGGATTTTTTTTTTTGTGTGTCTGAAGAGGCTTCAGAGAAGCATGATTTGGTCAATAGCATTAGTCCAAAATTTAGAGTTGCTGAGGGATGCTCGAAAATTTCTAACCTTGAGAAAGTCTTCAAAACTTCATCTTCTGTGAACATGAAAATTTCTTCCTTATCTACAAGAAGGATGGTGTGGTAGGTAGTTTTGTTGTGCCAGCATGCCCACTGAACGCGTGAGATTCCTTGAAGGGTAGAGGCATAAATGGCTTGATGAACTTTGCCTTTCTCTCTCTTGTTCTCGGATCTTCTGACCAGTATGCAGCCTTGCCTTTTCTGTGCTTCCATTTGCAAGCTACACTACCTGTGGTACACCTAATCTGTAGATTGTGTAAGTTGAAATTACTTCAAGCTCTGCTTTGCCACACTACTGGAATATCATCTTTTGAACTGGGGACTGTGGAACCCTGTCATCTGGCTGACTACTGGGAACTTGCCTTGCTATTTGCTGCATGTGGCCAGATCGCCTGAATTGCTCCACAGAGGACTACCCAGTGCCCCTCAAGACTTGAAGGACTGCCAGTGTGTTAGCTGTCTCACGGAAGTAAGTGGCACTGAGCCATTTATATTGCTTTATAGATTAATTGTTCATTTCTTATGCTTGGTTATCTGTCTGTCTATCTATCTATCATCTATCTATATCTATATTTATAAGACTGTCCTGATTTTGTTTCTCTAGAGAACCCTGTCTAATGCAATTGGTACCAGGAGTGTTTCTAGAGAAATTAAATCATAAATATGGGCTTCTTAAATGGACTCTCCAGCCAGATTAGTCTTAACAGCACTGATGATGCTATTTCTACACCTAAAGGCATGGATAAGTCTGCCACTGTTACTAATCCAGGGTGTGAAATAGCAAAGCTGATATCTGAAATAGCACCACTGGTAAATGGGGTACTGGTTAAAGGACAGACTCTGAGTGATTGTATGTTTGATATCTTCTAGCAGTTTCACCAGGATAGCAAGTAGAGAGAAGCTAGTTGGCTGGTCTTCCTTACAATGGAAAGTGTGATTAAGTAGAGGGATGGTCTCAAGGGCTCAGAAGTGTGCCTCAGGTGCCCACTTACAGACTTAAATGCTTCTGCTTCTGCTTCTGCTACAAAGGAGAGCCTGCTCACGTCTAGTTATACATTGTTATACGTCTACGTCTAGTTATACATCTAGTTATACGTCTAGTGAACATTGTTGAGATCCAGCTTGAGCCTTGTTATGCGAGTGGCTGAATGACAAGGTCAGCTGAATTGCAGTTCTAGAGTAATGTCTGATACCACAGTGAGGGCATTCAGAGGAAAAAGTTGGGACCCTGAAACATGGAATGGGAATGTGTGGGCTGTGAATCCAGAAGAGGAGGCTATTGAGGCCCTAGAAACAATCAAACCAGTCCAGTCAATAGATGCAACCCTCCCAGCCGAAGGTCTTAATCCAATATCAACAAAACAACCCACACCTGAGCAGACTAACCAAATTGTTCAAGGTGAAATGCCAGGTGGGACTGCATTTGTAGCATTGCCTGAGGGAGAAGCCTTACAAGACAGTGCTGAGAGCGTCCAGGAAACACTCTTACCACCCACTATTTCCTCTAGACATAAAACGAAGGCTCAGCTGCTAAAAGTGAGGCTGCGATGATTGCACAAGAAGAAACATGCCATATTCACAAAGATCTGCTTGAGCTTTTGAATATGTATAAGCAGATGCCTGAAATAGATCCCTGGGAATGGTTACTAAGGGGGTGGGATACTGGTGTAAGAAATGTAATATTAGACTAATCTGAGGATCTGGATGTGCACCTCTAAGCACTGATTCCTCTTTCAATGTTTTAGCAAGAGAGGCTAAAAGAGGTTCTAAGTCTTTATTTGGTTGGTTCACTGAAGCATGGACTGCCAGATGGCTTAGATTCAACAAACTTGGGGTGCCTGACCTACCTTGGTATACTGAAAAAGAAGGCATAAAAAAGCTTAGGGAAATTGGTTTTTTGGAATGGATCTATCAGGTTATCCCCATAGACTCAAAAAGGGGGTGTACTGAGGACATACCGTTGAACACAACCATAAGGAACAAGTTTGTGAAGTGGGCTCCAGCCTCTCTGAAGACTGTGGTAATTACTATTTTATATGCACCAGGACTGACAATGGGAACATGGCTATGTTATCTCCAACAATTGCCCATGATGGAGCTGACTGGACTCCATGGTGATAGAGGGCAGGTGTCAGCACTAAATCAACCAAGACAGTGTGGATGTGGTTATAAGAGACAGCAAAGTTTCCATAGTAATCAAAGCAGCCTGTCTTGTGTGGACTTATGACATTGACTACTTAGTCATGGTGTCCCTAGGAGTGAAATACATGGGAAACTTACAAAATATTTACATGCTCTATAAAGGCAGAAGAATACTAGATCAAGTGAACATCAGGCTAGACAGTCACAATCACTCAATGAATTCCCAGACCTGAACCAGCTTACAGACCCAAAACCCCTTGAATGAGGGGAAGGCCAGGTCCCTTTGAAAGAGGACCCTGCTACATCATTGAAGGTTTATACTGTTAGTCTTTCTTCTAGCCTTCCACAAAGGGAATCTGTCACATTACCTTCTTTTTCCCAGTCTACACCTATGTTCTCCTGGGGAGTTCCTTATGATAATTTAATTGAAGAGCAGAAAAGTCATGCACAGTTCACAGACAGCTCACCATGATATACAAATGACACTCATAAGTGGACAGCAGCAGCACTGCAGCCCCTTTCTGGGATCTCCCTAAAGGACAGTAGTGAAGGGAAATCCTCCCAATGGGAAGAACTTCGAGCAGTGCACCTGACTATTCAGTTTGTCTATAAGGAAAAATGGTCAGATGTGAGGCTGTATACTGGTTTAGGGGATGTGGCTAGTGGCTTGGCTGAATGGCTAAGGAATTGGAAGGAACATGGATGGAAAGTTGGTGACAAATAGGTGTAGGGAAGAGATATGTGGATGAAATTCTCTGAATGGGGAAAGAAAGTAAAGGTAATTGTGTGTCATGTGAATGCTCCCCAAAGGGTGATATCTGAAGAGGAGGACTTTAACAGTCAAGTGGTTCAGATGATATGCACTGTGGAGACTGGTCTCCCTCTTTTCTCTGCCACTCCTGTTATTGCCCAATGAGCACATAAACAAAGTAGACATGGTGGCAGGGATGGAGGTTTTGCATGGGTGCAGCAGCATGGACTTCCACTCATCAAGGCTGACTGGGTCACTGACACTGCTGAGTACCCCATTTTCCAGCAGCAGAAACCAAAATTAAGTTCAAGTTATGGGACCATTACTCAGGAAGATCAACTGGCAACTGGGTGGCAGGTTGATTACATAGGACCATTTTCATCATGAATGGATCAGCGTTTATTCTTACTGGAATAGAAATCTACTCTGGATATGAATTTGCCTTCCCAGCTGGCAATGCTTCTGCCCAAACTACCATTCATGGACTTACAGAATGCCTTATCCACCAGCATGACATCCCACATAGCATTGCTTCAGATCAGGAAACTCACTTCACAAGAAATCCAATGTGGCAATGGACCCATGCCCATGGAATCCACTGGTCATATCATCCTAAAGCAGCTGGTTTGATAGAATGATAGAATGAGCTCCAACAAACGCAACTAGGACACCAACTAGGTGGCAACAAGTTGTGGGGTTGGGACAATGTTTTCTAAGGAGATGTATTTGCTCTAAACAAGTGGCCAATATATGGTGTATCTCCAGCAGCCAGAATTCATGGGTCCAGGGACCAAATGGTAGAAGTTGCAGTGAGAACTCTCACTATTGCCCCTCCATGATCCACTTGCAGCATTTTTGCTTCCTATCCTAGCAACCCTATGTGCTTCAGGCCTGGAGGTCCTGATCCAGAAGAACCAAACTCTCCCACATGGAAACACAGCATGGATTCCACTGACCTGGCAGCTGAATATGTCTCCTGGCCAGTTTGGGATTCTCAAACCTTTGAATCAACAGGTCAGAAAGTGTGTCCCTCTACTGAGTGATGTGATTGATCCTGATTTTCAAGGAGAAATTGGATTGGTCCTACATAGTGGAGGTAAAGAAGAATATGTCTGGAATCCAGGAGATTCCATAGACTGACTCTTAGTGATACCATGTTCTGTGATTAAAGTAAATGGTAAGTTAAAGCAACCCAATACTGACAGGACATCTAATGACCCTGTGCCAACATTGTTTCTCTGTTCGTAGGCCTCTTGACGGCCCTGGACAATCTAACACTGCTAACCCTACACTTACTCTATGACTCACAATTGGTCAATTGCCCTCTCCCCACCTTCCAACTTCTGATGAATCATTCTCTTTGAGATCCTTTGGGAATCCTAAATCATCCATTGCCTGACTTCTCTCTCAAAATTGTTTCTTAAATATCTTCTCTTTTTTTGTATATTTTAGTCCTTGGGAATTATCTAGGGACAAGACCTAGTAGCTACATCTTAATAGCTACCAGTTTTAAAATAAAATCCTGATTTCTCTCTTATTTGTGCTACAGTTTTTTGCCATGACACCCATCTCAGCAAGCTCACCAAGAATCCAGAGGAATTCAATGTTGGCACAGGGGACTGGTATTTACTACTAATGAGTAGCATTGATTTCTCAGTGATAGAATTCTCACTTTCCATGCAGGAGATTCATGCTCAGTACTGGCCAATGCATCTCATGCACCACCATAACTCCTTATCTCCAGTGGTAGATTGTGTATTATTATGACAATGAACATCTTTCATTCAAATTTCCAGATTAAGAGAGATTAGGAAGAAAGACCTGATGATCTACTCCCCAAAATGGTCCAGTGACAATCCTGTGAACCCAACTCACCTGGTCATGAGGATGGAATAGGCTTGGCTAGCCTTTCCTTCCACTGTACATAGAGTCTCCGTAGGTCGGGGGCAGTTAGCTAAAACGATTGGACATGATTTCAGGGGAGACCAGTTCCTGGAGAAGGACATTGTGCTTGGTAAATTAGAGGGGCATTGAGAAATGGGAAGGCTCAGAACAAATTTGATTGATACAGTAGCTGCAACAATGATGGGGATGATGCACCAGGCAGTGTTTCATTCTGTTGTCCAGATAAAGGGTAGCTGGGTGTCAGAACCGACTCAACAGAACCTCACAACAACCACAAGAACAGTCAGTGAGTAGATGGTTCAGGACTCTAACTTACATGGAGAGAGTCCAAATGGAACTCATTGATTTTTGCAATCAAAAGAGGAATCAATCAAATGAAGCCCGAAGAAGGACAAGGATACAGTTCCTTGAGTAAGTCGAAACAGGAATTCAAAAGTCCACTCCACTTTTCAGTTTTGATTTTCTCTACGTGTGGTCTTCATTCTTTCAGAATGCTTTTTTTTTTTTTTGGTGATGCAGAGAACCTGGCAACCAACCAATAACGTAAAGCTTCTCATCATAATAGCGTCATGCCCAGAGACAAAAAAAAAAGATTTTCCACCAGTAGTTCCAATTAGAAACCCTATGAAGAGGTTGTGCAGAGATAAATCACAGAAGGCAGGAGGGGACGGGAAAGCAGGGTGAGTGGCAATCTGGAGAGAGTAAAATGGGGGAGGAGGTGGGAAGAGCATTGTTACATTGTGGGCTCAGCAATGAAGGCCACAAATTGAAATATGTGTTAGTCATTGAAGGGAAAACCAAAATGATCTATAGGTTTTTACTCGAATCATAGAAAGTAAAAGAAAAAAATCCCCTGGAAACTAATATTGTCCTGCTTCATGCCAAAACTCCTCACTGGTAACCCTATAAATATACAATGTTTAGCCTATGATAGAATGGATGCCCACTTGCTAAGAGATGACAGCTCTCATTCTAATTATGTATTTAGAACTAGGATGATAATATTGTTATTGTTATCTACCTTCATGCTGACTCCCACTCCTGGTGGCTCAATCTATGTAGAATAGAACTGCTCCACAGGTGTTTCAAGGCCACGGCTTAGGGGAAACATATTGCAAACCTTCTGAATGGGTTGCAGACATCCTTCTTTGGAATAGAAGTTCAGTGATTAATCATTTGAACTATAAAGGAAGGGAAAAGTTTTGTTTTATTTAAAGAAGGAGATATTTTTGCTTGATTACTTAAGACACTTGGCCCAGTCATTTCTGGGGCATCGAAAGAGTTAATATCTTCAATCTTCCTAATGCCACAACTCTTTAATGCAGTTCCTCATGTTTTGGTGACCCCCAACCATAAAATTATTTTCATTGCTCCTTCATAACTGTAATATTGATATGAATGATATGAATTGGGGAACCCCTTTGAAAAGGTCTTTTGACCAGCAAAGGGGTCACAACCCACAGTTTGAAAACCACTGTTCTAGAGAGAATTGAGAACTGTTCAAGGAGGGCTGTATCCACAGTGTGTATCTTATGCATACATGGAAGCGGGGAGAGGATGGAAGGATGAAGACAGATAATCTGAAAACATCCCAGAGTTAAAATGAGGATAGTTCCCAGAGGAAGAATGACAATCAAAGGCACTAAAGTAACTTCAAGGGTGAAGGTGAGTGGTGGCAGCAGACAATGAGCTATGAAAAAAAAGAAGCATTAAATTAAACTTGACTGGTATTTTCAACCTAGCCATCTTCCTCCTGCTCCTCGCCCCTTTCAGCTCCCCTATTCTTCAGCCTGACCTCTCATTCTGCAAAAAGGGCAAGCAGCATGACAGTGGCTGAGGCTTGAAAAGGGCGTGTGATGCGGGCATCTCAGACCTTCAGGCATTTGGACATTCACTTCCTGCGCTTCCCCCTGCAAGTCTCAGACTCTGCATCTTGACTCCCCACAGCATGCGCTCCTGCCCATCTCAGTCTTTTCCTCAGGAGAAGCTCTTGGTGTTTAGAGTCTTTCCTGAGGTTATGAAATTGATCCCTCTGGGCGAGTGCCCATATTCCACTTTGTTTATTTGCTGCAGAGATCCTCTGATGGGGGGTGGGGGGGTGGGGAGTGACAAAGGAAATGAAACTTAAAGGAAGAGCAGAAGGTGCTTCTATTCTTTTCCTCTTTGCTCAGGAATATTGCAGGAGAGTGGAGGAGATAGATGCACTGGGGAAGCTGTCATACAGTGAGAAGGAGTTGGGCTCTGATGTAGGGACATGGATATGTGCTGCAGGCAAGTCCTTGTAACTCTGCAAGGTGGACATGATCTACTTCCTGAGTCATCAAAGTCCCAGGGGGTACCAAGCCATCAGGTTCTGGGAAGAGGCTGTCCCACATCCAGCTTCCCTTTAATTCTACCTTCCGCTGTGTCACTTACTGTGCAATGGTTGTGATGACAGAACATATTCATGTGTGTTGTGTCCCTAACCTCACTGCTGTGTTCCTGTACGTAACTTCCTTGGGAGCATTTTTCTCCCATCCTGGGCCTCCCCTGAGGTATCAGGCTTCCTATTAAGGGGAGAAGATGCCTGCATTTTTTTTTCACAAAGCATCACATAATGCCATATGAAAGTATTTTTGTTACCTTCTCTCTGCAGAGCCTCTCCCAAGAGACTTTCTCTGAAATGCCTAGATTGTTCTCTTCATCTCCCTACCCCTACCACCATTCTCTCCAGGGACTTGAAATGTGAGATATCTTGCTTCAGGCCACCCTTCTTCTATAATATCCATTAATGTAAATAGAAACCAGAAAAGGCCACTAGTCAACCCATTTATCAACTACAACCAGCCTCTACCACCTGCTTTGGACTCTGTTGATATCTCTATAATACAGAGAGAGTGAGAGTGAGAGAGACACATTTAATATGCTATCTCCCATATAAAGCTTCTTCTTACTTAACTAACCAGATGCTTGTTTCTATGTCCCAGCTTCCCAGAGTCCAGTTTGAGTGTGGTGGGGTATTAAGGCAGATATTGTTTATTGCCATATTTTACATGAGCTATAGGTATCCTGGATAAACTGCAAACTCCATGGGTATAACTTAAACAGAATGCATGAAAATGCCTGATGCATAGTCGACATCTGCTACCTATGGGTGTATCTATATGTCTGTATATTTGTTCACCCTGATTTTGGAGCAACCCCCTGCCTTCTCTGACATTCGTTCATGGTTTCTGTTGAACAAGTACAGTGGTTTTGGGATGTGTGGCATTCTCATTGCTTAATATGGGCATTTCCATTGCTCACTACATGGATCTTACAACACATAGGATTCTTTTGACACATAGAGAGAGGAGATGCCAGTGACAATATGCTGTGTCTGATAAAACACCCATGCTGAAGAAGGGTGTGGAAAGTTCAGAATAAAAGGTCTAATCAGTCTCTTTCTCTGCATAATGACAGTCTCATCTCCTGGCTGAAAAGCATTATTCCAGGGAAGGAGAGCAGTTTCCATGTTGCTTTCTGGGTGACCAGTGAGTTGCCCCTCCTTTCCACAGAGCTCCTTCAACATTCCACTGGAAAGTCTCAGTGCTTAGTCTCTGGGTCTTCCAACAGGGGACCACAGACAAAGCCACCTCTTCTAAGAAAAGAGTTAAAAGGCTGAAACTCATTCCAGATCTCTCCTTGCAGAAAAAGAGTATGGGTCAGAGAGTACATAGCACTGTGTAGTTATTTTCTAACAACATGGTTTATATCACACCGCAATACATCATTTCCAAAGCTGGCCACACATACTTTTCAGATCCTCCCTGGCAGGAATCTGATTTGTTTATTCTGAGCAAAAATCAGTGTGATTGCCTTCAGTGGGCTCAGGACAGCCTCATCAGCACAGGCCTATTTTGATTGCCTGCAGCCACATGGCAGCCCACTTTGAGCATGGCGCACTACCCTGCTCTCGTATGTGTTGTTATTTAACAGGCTACATCTCCTGATTGGAAGTTTCTCTCACAATATCTCTTTGGAGACTCAATTCCTCCCTGATGAAGAGTACTAGGCACTGCTGTCACACTGGTACTTGAACGCTGCTTTATGTGGGAAAGGTTCATTTCCACCCAGATTAATTTGTGTTAGGTACTCCTCATCTCTCGGAGCTCAGTTTTAATTGTAATTAATATCAGACATGCTTTTAGTTACTGCTTTGGGCTGTGTTGTTCATCCTTTTGTCATGAGCATTTTTGTCCAGGCTGTGGGGACTTCATTGGAAGACTCTCAATTCATATTAGAATTTTAGAATAACTATATAATGTGGTAGAGGAGATGTCATTCACCATGATTCTTCCTGGGGGAGGCTGCTGAATAAGTTTGGAAGGCATGTTTCCTTAGAACAGATTGGAGATGGGTCTGGTGGGGCCTGGAGGTGGAGAAGGTAAAAGAGCAGAAGAGAGAAGGACAGTAGTATGCAGGGGAAGGGATGTGGTCTGAGTTGCAAACTCTCCTGTAAGTCTTGGTGAAAACCACAATAACAACAAAAGAAAACTTAGAGTGATGGTATTTCTCACTGAAGCTAACGAAGACATTGGATTTGAAAACCCAAGTTGATATGGATCCATTAAGAGACAGTCTGCATGGATTCAGAAATTCACAACCTGAACAAGGTGTGGGGAAGAAAACCGCACCACCTTGCGCAGGCGTGGCCTATCATGGGTCACAGGATTGGGTGCTTAACTATCTGTGTTCTAACTTACTGACACCAGTTTCCATTTGGTTGATTCCAGTGTAGGGGTACCTCCTGTGTGTTACAGTAAAACTGTGCTTTGTAGGGTTTTCCATGGCTGATTTTTAGAAAATAGATCAGCAGAACTTTTAAAGTACCTCTGGATGGATTTGAACTCCCCACCTTTGAGTTAATGGCCAGTCATGCTTGTACCACCCAGGGACTCCAGTAGCTATAAGATGTTGCGAATCTGTGAAAGGAATACAGCTGAAGACATGGAAATCTCTCATTCATGCTCTGACTCTCATTTTGTCTGATGCTATTTATAAACCACCAACTCTGTGCCCAGTCGAGCTAAGGTCTGTGAAACAGGCACTAAAATAAAGACAATTTATTCCTTAAGAAATCAAATATCTCATCAGCATAGGCAAGCTCATGGGAAAGTTTAAAATATTCAAAAGGTGAACCTGGTTGACTTTTATTTTAATGTAGGAATTTGATCTCCCACTTCATAGTAGCTTGGATTTGGCTAAAGTGCTGATTAAACTCTCCTTTCTACTTTCATATTTTACATTTTATATTTATACATAAAATGAAGGGAAACTGCCAGCCTCTTTATCCCTGGCCTCTGTCTACATTGTTATACAGCTTGTCTGGGTGTTGCAGAATAAAGAAAGGGCTAGGGAATGCTTCTAGCCAGGAAATAAGTGGAGAGTGGAAATAAGCTGGATGAATAGCAGGGCAGATGCAGATATTTTGCTGCCACTCTAAGCTGTTACCTTTAGGTGTCAGCCATTGTGAGGACCATCTATACACTACAGAGACTGCGATCCTCAAACCCAAACCTACTACCATTTAGTCCACCCTCAGGGACTACACAGAGTTGTAAAGACTGCATAACTTGATTTGAGCAGGCAGTCTCATCTTTCTCCACAGAATGACTGATGTGTTTGAACTACCAGACTTGAATAGTAGCCCAATGCTTAACCCACAAGGCCACCAGTTCTCCTTATGCTAAGCTCCAGTCCCACGCTGAAAGAACAAGTTTTTAAAATTCAGGACTTGCGAGAGTTCTAGAGCAGAAACCAATGCTAGTAATGCTTGAGAACCAATGCTTGAGAAAAGGGGTATATGAGAAGACTTGACATCCAGGGAAAACAGGAGTTCATCGGATTTTGACTCTGTTCTCCTTTGCACCTGTCAGCTGACTTTATGGGTTTAATGACTTTTTCAGTCCTCCTGGCTTCACTCCTGGCAGTGTCAAAAGTCTCAAGTTTGCTACCATAGAGGAACCAACTTGTTTTCTTGAATTACCCTTTGAAAAGTTCCCTGGAGGAGGACCAAAGATTAGCTTGGATTTACCACAGGTAGGGAATGGATTTGCCAGAGGTAAAGAAGCCTGTTTAGAAACTTCTGAGGACTCCTTGACTAGATAGGGAAAGCAGTAGATATCCACAATAAATAGTGCTCAGTTTAGATCTCATGAAGCATTTATGGAGAGAGAGAGAGAGAGAGAGAGAGAGAGAGAGAGAGAGAGAGAGAGAGAGAGAGAGAGAGAGAACGCAAGCTTCTCACATAGTTGAATGTCTATAATACACCGTTCAATTTAACGCTGGGGATACAAAGATGATTAAAGAATAACCCCTGTCTCATAGAAGCTCAAAACAATCCTGCATTCCTGTATATATTGTGAAAGCACTATAACTCATTGCTATATATTCTCCTCACAGTAGCCCTATAGTACAGAAACTGCTGTTCCCCTACCCATGGCATTTCCAATACCATAAAAATTTTGGAAGCAGCTGCCACATGTCCAGTGGCATGGCTGGTCGGTTCTAACCATCTACTTTTGGGTTGGCATCTGAGCAAATACTTAGCTACTGCAGTCCCAGGGCAGTAATATATAATATATATAATATATAATATTGGAAAGTAATATATAATAGGTGATAGAGCTATGGGAGCTCACTAGCTCTATGTGTATGCAGATGACACAACCTTGTTTGCGGAAAATGAGGAGGATTTGAAGCCCCGGCTGGTGAAGACCAAGGATTGCAGCCTGTGGTGTGAGTTACAACTTAATGTGAAGAAGAGCAACAGCTTCACAAGCGACCTCATTAAGTAACATTATGACTAATGGGGAAAAGATTGGATTTGTGAAGGATTGTGTCTTGCTTGGATCGACAGTCCATGCGCATGGAAGCAGCAGTCCTGACCTTGGGTAACTAGGATGCATGAAGACTCTTTCCCGTGTTAAAAGCAAGGATGCTAGTTTGAGGACTAAGGTGTGACTGACCCAAGCCATGGCATTTTCAGTCACCTTATATGCATGTGAAAGTTGAACAAAAGGAAGACTGAAGAGGCATTGATACATGTGAATTATGCAACTAGCGAAGAATGGTGAAAATACCAAAACAACCAATAAATCTGTGTTGGAAGACAACCAACACTTTCTTTAGAAGCAAGAATGATGAGACTTGTCTAGCATACTATGGCATGTTATTAACAAAGGATATCATGCTTTGCAAAGTGGAAAAGCAGCAAAAAAGAAAAAAAAGGCTCTCAAGGAGATTGGTTTACACAGTGGCTGCACAAATGGACTCACATGTAAGAGACATTTTGCGGATGGCACAAGAGCAGGCAGTGCTTCAGTCTGTCAGATGTCGAGTAGCTCTCAGTTGGAACCAACTCAAGGACGTCTAATAACAATCACCACAGGGGAATGTAGGGCAGTCTGGGGGCAGCACGAATGGTTAACACACTTAATTGCTAACCTAAACTTGAAGGTTCCTGTCTACTTAAACCCACCTCAGAGGAAAGGCCATTTAACCAACTCTTCAAACTCTCTGGAGCACAAATCTCCTCTGACACACATGGGACCACCAAGATTCTAAGTTGACTTAATGAAAATTGGTGGCAGGTTCAAGCCACTTAGTTAGATGAGTGTATTTCTTTGGTGGTGCAGGTGGAAAACTATGATATTCCAGCAGAGTGAGAAGTTGGGCAACAGTTGGAAAAGAGGAGGGGCTACTTGGGGAACTGTGTATGATGGGGCTTCCTTGTGAAGCTGAGGAGAGATGAGGCTAGTCACTTAATATGGGGGAGCTTTCCATGCACAGTATGAATCAGTATCAGGTGCCTAATGTTGCCTGACAAAGCATGTAGAAGTATTTGATAGTTTTAGATGGAGAGTAGCATGACAAAATTTGGGTTTTAGAAAGATCAAACAGGCTGTAGAATTAGAGAATGGGTTTCATAAAAAGGAGTTGTGAGAATGATGAGAAGACAAACAACTATCCATTGGCAATGGTGACACCAGTAGTCATGAACGAGGCAGATATTTGAATGAGTTTAAGGAGGTAGGAACAGGGATGGATTGTGTGTGGGTGGACCCAAAGACAAGAGAAAAGCAGGGATGAAGTCATAGCAGACCCTATGACATACTTCTATAATTTATTTGTAATACAGTCCTTTAAAAAGAAATATTGTGATCTTGGTATATATTAAAATTTAATTTCAAATAGACAACTGTGTAATATTGTTCTAAATATCATTCCAGGTTTAGCAGCTAAGTGCCAATTTTTAAAAATTTATGGGAGGAAAATTAGAAACAGAAAACATTTGGCTTTTTCATTTAACACTTGGCTTATTCATTTAATTTTTCCTTTTGCAAATTAGTGAAAGGTCACTATTTTTTAAATATGGTGTCAAGAAAATAAACCTGTATCTGAATCATAGCAAGCCAGTGTTCAATAGAAGGATGGTTTGAGAGCTGAAATGCTGTAGGAAAGGTAATTCAAAGGCAGTTCAAATGAGACAATACTCCTTGACTTGTTCCCTTAACAGATTCAATCATTTTCCTGTTCTACTTTTACTTATTGAATATTTCCCTCCTAAATTTAATCACTTTAAAGAATTTAAATTCATCTAAGAAGAAAATTTACAAACTTGAAAGTTTACATATCACGAGGAAAAACATTGTATAAAATTATAGCTAAAGTATACCTAAAATGTAGGAAGGTCTTTGGCTGGAGGTCTCATAGACTCCTCTCTTAAGAAGCATTTCGGGCTGAGCCCCGGTGGCATAGTGGTTGTGCGCAGGACTGTGGCCTACTGGGATGGAGGTTCAATTCCAGCAGCGGCTCCTACTCCCACCACCAGAGGGCCGTGATGCCCAAAAAAAACAAAACAAAACAAAACAAAAAGCAAGTACAAGAAGCATTTCTCTGAGACTTTGCTAACTCTTCTTCCATGGCCACGCAATTAAACTGCATTTCCCAGACTCTCTTGCAGTGAGAAGTTGCCATGTGATTGAGTTCTAATCAATGCAGTGAACAAAAGTGCTCTGCGCTTCCCCAAGGCATCTGCCAGTTTGATGAAGAGTATCCAGGAAAAATCTCTGAGGTCCTTAATGACGGCAGAGTCACAGGATAGAAGAATCTTGAGTCTGAGTCTCTATGTGAAAGCCTGCTTACAGAGCACCTCCACAGAGTGAAAAATAACTTTGTAATGATTTGTTCTCATATATTGGTTAAACCACTGTTAAAGGTATGCTTGTCCAAATTAGGATATTTTTTGTGTGGTTAAAAAAAGGGGAAAGTAAACTTTAATGTTAAAAATATTTTTACTCTACAACTTCATCTTATCATCATCTTTCACCCCGCCTTTTGAGAAACATCAGAGCACAGCATTGCAGGCCAGATTTCAGAATTGATCTTCTTATCCCACTCTTCATATAGCAGCAGACTCTTACACACTCACATCAGTAATGTAGCTTACTGGAACAGGGATATTTTTCAACTATACCATGAATATCTCCCTTTGAGTTGAGAATGAAGGAAGCATATCAAAATCTGGGTTTCTGGGACGTATACAACACATATAAGCACCTATCCCCTTCTTTAATACACATGATTCTGATTCAAGCTATGGGTTTATCTTGGGATAACCACATCCTTGTGGTCTGGGCAGTGACATGATTACATCTAGGGTTTAAAAGTGTGAGCTCCAGTGTCAGTGATTAGTGGACCAGCAGGTAGCATCTGTGTTCAACATAGAGCAGAATCACTTCTCTATATCCCTCCAGGGTTTCACTGGACAGAGGGGGAGGGGTGGTGGTGCATCTTAATGTTACCAATATCCACTGTTTTTCAATTACACTCTTCCATCACATGTGAGGTGGCTGAAACCCATGGATCGTGAAAGGGATGTTGGAGATTAATTAGAACTACCACAGTGTGACACAAACACTATAAATGCTTCTTCAAATTGCACTTAATTAGCATTTGCTTACAGAATATCCATTCTCTGAGGAACATCTTGCATTTAAGCTGTATTTTTCTCCCCCCCACCCACCTCCTTGTCTATGTCCTTGACTGCTTTGAAGCCTCCTGTCCAGCTTCTTTTCCACTTCATTCTTTTATGGACCCAGAGATAAATGAAGGTGCATCATAATTAGCATTTCATTGCAGAGACTGCTGACTCCTTTTCTGTCTCATACTCCATTCCTTTTTATCTTCGGGGCCAGGACTTGTTGAGGATGCCATTTACATTTTGTGAACTGACAGGAACTTCCAGACCTCATAATGACCTCCTTCCTGGAACTCCGGGACACCACAGGACAGGAAGAGCCACACTCTAGTTTGTGCTATGCGGAAATGGTGTTGATTACGTACATGTGCTTTTGCAAGCAAGATTGAGCCCACTCCCCAAACACATAGGAAGGTAACCCTCAAAAAAGGATTGCTACAAAATTGTAGTAATTTGTATTAAGCAAACTATCACACTACAAAGGTCTGCTTTCTTACCATCCACTCTATCTAGGTCAATTCACATCTGAAGGCAGTGTTTCCATCTCCAACCCTTCCCTGAACGATTCTGAAATCATCGATTGGCACCATATCAAAACAGAAGTTTTGACTTCCTTGAGGCACTCAAATTATGCTACTTTTAAATGTTTTTTTGAGTTGGCCAAACAAAGAGAAGACTGAAGAAGAAAGGTCAAGGCTGTTGGCTGAATGCAGTCAGTTTGAAGGCATCCTAAGGGGACTTGGACAAATGCATTTCTGAGAAAACTTGTCTGCAGCCATTCTCTAAAAGGAGAGACACGTCTTGTTTGGAACAAACTGCAATCCTTGTAACAATATCTTCAACTCACCCTCTTTGAAAGAAAACTGCTTATCAATCAGGAGCACCCATCGTAACAGCTGAACGAAAAATGCAATCCTGTGTTTTAAGACTTTGTATTTTACCACAATTAGTAGTTCCCTAAGGAAGATGGTATGTCAAACTGTTAAGTCTCCTTGCCTTAGGGCAGGGGTCAGCAAACTCTGGATACTGAAGAGCCAATCCTGTCCTTCCTAACAACTTTAAAATCACTCAAGAGCCTTAAATATAAATATTTCAAACAAATGGAATCACCGTGATTTGACATAATAACCTTCAAATGTTTTCAATGTTATTTCAGAGTTGGACATTCACACTGAAAGAGCCACATAAGGTTCTCGAGCCACAGTTTGCTGACCACTGCCCTAGAGTATTCCTTGAATATAGCATACATTTAGGACAAGGTGACTTTAGACAAACATTTGAAACTTCATCATCATTAACCACATTGGCACTGGGAATCCACATGTGGGATTATTTGCTTTTTTTAAACATGAAAATGAAAAACCATTGTCATCATGTTGATGCCAACTCACAGTGATTCTATAAAGAGAGTAGGACAGCCTCTATGTGTTTCTGGGACTTTAACCTTGAATAGAAAGACCCCGTTTTGCTCCTTCAGAGTGGCAGATGGTTTCAACTATTGACCTTTCAGATCACAGCCTGAGATAGCTAGGGTTTATTGTGCCACCAGGCCAATGAACACATGTGGATTAATTGAAGAGGGAAGAGATAAATGGCTCTGTGAGCCTTGTCCTTCTAGTTCTCCTGTCTCTGACTCTCTGATCGTCTGACCAGCTGCCTTAGCCAGTTCCCTGCTTCAGCTGGCAAGGCTCACTTCCTGGGAGACATCCCTGAGGAGAAGCCACATGGACCTACCCTGATGCAGCCCTGGGTGCTGGAACAGCCGTGTGGAGACCCCTGCCAGCACTGAGATGCTTACATGCTCACTGATGCTGCTATTCTTCTGCAGTCAGTGTCACTGTGTGTGTTTTGTGACATTGAAGAGGATTTTGTAGATTGGTGTCAGACATAAGGGCTAATGTTGCACTTGTTGGCTTGGACAGCACTGAATTGAGATGCTTTCTTAATATATACTTACCCTTTATATAAAACTCTCTCTTATATGATATGACTTTCTATGGATTTATTTCTTCAATCTGCTTCTCCAGACTTATACACAGCCCAATGCAGAACACTTCTACCACCAGGGTTCTTCTTAAACACATCTTCCTAATATCCAACATGGGGGATACTGGTAGATGGAAAAGGCCTTTGTAGCTATATTTTCTTCATTGGGCTGAGGATATTTGCTTAAAGATTTGACATGTTAAGTGAATGATTAACTGCATACTGTTATTTGGACTCAGTCTTTAAGAGCACAGAAGAACCATCACAAGTCTCCCAGTCCCTGATGTTCCTTATGCTCAGCCAAAGCACCAGAACTGTGTCTTTATGCAACTGCCCCCATACCCAGTGGTAATGCCTAGAAACAAGGGATGCAAACATTCCGGACCAAGTACCACTGACTGTCTACTAAGTTGCTCGTGTTCCAACTATGCCTTTAGTTGCTGGACACAGTATGCAAAGTGCTTACAGAGCATTAATTCACCCCCCCACAAGCCCAAATAATAAATAAATTACCAGCATGGATGATATCACAGCCAAAATAAATAGAGAAATGTCTCCAGGAGATTA
Organism: Nesogale talazaci; assembly: GCA_004026705.1. NCBI lineage: Eukaryota > Metazoa > Chordata > Mammalia > Afrosoricida > Tenrecidae > Nesogale > Nesogale talazaci. The sequence goes on from PVJH01003152.1 coordinate 66,639, forward strand.
ATGGGATCAGGCCCTGATGCGGTCAAGTATTTTCTGATATCCATTTCTTCCTTGGATGTACCTTCCACTGGAAAAGCCAGACAGCTGCACTGGGATTGATCTTTAAACTTAATTTGATTTGTCTTTCTTTAAATATGTTCACAACTTTTAGAATACAGCTAAACCTGTTTGTTTTTCCAGCCTTGGGCTTGGACTAGATTAAAGTTTTCCCAAATTCCATCCCATCTCAATCCATTATGTCTTCTTTTAAGTTTAGTTTCTTAGTGTTGAAAGTGCCTTATTGGCACCTTGGATATATTAACTGTATCTCCAATTTACAAATGAGGAGACTGATGTAAAGAATGAGGGAAAGATTTACTCATGTTTACCCATCAATTAAAGGCAAAGTTGGAATAAGAGCAACTTAGAAAACAGTCATTGGTACTGGGTCCTGAATGTTTGCACCCCTTGTTTCCAGGCATCACCATTGGGTAAGAGGGCAGTCACATAAAGACACAATGATGGTGTCCTGGACTGGGAGACTTGTGATGGCCCTTGTGTATTCTTAGAGACTGAGTCTAAATGGAATCTGAGGCACGGTCATGGGTTGACATTGTGTTAGGAGCAGGCATTCTGAAATAGGCTTGATAACATAAAACTGAGAATTGTGACTCTCAGCCTAAGGAACAATGCTTTCCAAAGAAATAGGGCTGGGAGAGTGATTCTGACTCTGCCCAGCATTTAGTATCTGAAGACAGTGAGATGTCTGGGTCTGGCATGGTAGCTATTGTAAGATCCTTCCCTGCCTCGCCCCATGATAGCATGTATATGCTTTATGGGGGGGGGGGGAGAAAAGCTGAATATATTCAGAGATGAGATGATAGTATGTTGAGCCTTGGCCTATCTTGATATGGGGTCTCTTTACACGAGCACCAAAGAGTAAAGCAGCATTTCTCTGTGTTGTTGGGCCATGAAGTTGGTTCCAACACATTGAGACTCTCTGAACAACAGGATGGAACACTGCCTGATTCTGCACCGTCCTCAGAGTTGTCTTTACGTTTGAGCCCATTGTTGCAGCCACTGTGTCATGTCGGTCCATCTTAAGGAGGAACTTTCTCTTTTCAACTCCCCCTCCACTTTAACAAACGTGGTGTCCTCTTGCAGGGACTGGTAGCTCCTGATAACATGTCCTCAGTATATGAAATTTGTCTTGCCATCCTTGCTTCTAAGGACATTTCTTCTAGAACAGATTTGCTCGTTCCTTTAGTAGTCACAGCATTTTCAACATTCTTTGCCAGCACCATAGTTCAAAAGTATCCATTATTCTCTGGCCTCAGTGAAAAACTGTACATCCACCCTCCACACCATGGTGACATCAACAATGTCAGTGTTTGGGTAGTGACCTCGGTCTTAGCAAGAATCCTGATGGAGCAGTGGCTTGAGGTAAGTTAAAACAACAAAGCAGTACGTCTTTCTTAAGCTGACTGGATTTATCTGGGGGTAAATGAGACCTAGCACATTTCTTCAAGTAGTACTGACACATATGTCAGACTTCCACATTTCCATGTGAGCATCTATTAAATAGGTTCTATTAAGTGAGGGTCATGGCGACTCAGTGGTAGAATTATCACATTACATACAGGAGATGGCCTGTCTATTTACAACCAAGGCATTGCAAGTGCAGACACTTCCCTCTGTTAATAGAACCTGACATGTGCTTTGATGCTGAACATGTTTCAATGGCGCTTCCAGACAAAGATAAACTTGGCTGAAAGCTATGAAAAATTCCTTTAAAAATTCAGCCAATGTAAACTAAGTATCACAACAATCCAGTCCATAAAGGACCATGGTGATGGTACAGGGCTGGGTAATGTTTTGTTCCTTTGTGCGTGGGTTCACCAGAGTAGGAAGTCAATCAGATAATAGTCAGCACAAAGCAAACAGTTAACCAAGCTGTAGAAAAACAAGTATACCACCTACTGCTATTTCACTGCTATTGAAGAGCAGCCTTAGTGATATAGACATCCGAGCTCAATGATGCACATAGTTTCCCTCTTGGGGGAAACCTGAGGTCTCCAGGACTGGTTATCCTTCTTCATCAGGCTACTTTTCCCTGAACACACAATACTGGGTAATTGTATGTCATGCTGTAAAGTTACCATTTCCCTTGTTCTCAAGAGCACAGACTTTGACACTGGCTTTAGAAGGGCTTGATGTTTATAATTTTCTAAGTTTAGTATTTTGGGGTTTCTAGAGAAACAAAATCAATTACACACATAGATGTATAAGAAAGTAATTTATACTTAGAATTTATATCAAGAAAGCAGCCCATCCAGTTGCAGAGTGAATAAATTCAATCCAACTCAGGTCCACGGATTAGATGTTCACTAGACACCCTTCCCAATTCCTGCAAGTGCTGGAACAATGAACTGGGGAGCAGAAAGACCACAGGCTGAAGGAGTCAGTCAGGGTAAAGGAAATCAAAAGTCAGCAGGCAATCTGGCAGACTGCTGGCAGCATCCAAGTTCAGCAGGTCACACAGTGGCCACTGTCCCAAGAAACTAACTGTAGGTTAGCAGAAAGAAGAGATCTTTTCCCCTACAGCATCCCTTTATAAATATGAAATAGGCCACACTTCTAAGGAGATGTCATCAGACTGTATTATACCCCAAGGAGATGGGGGGATGCTTTGCTGCCAAAAACACAGAGGGTCCTCGTCCAGTCAAATTGATACAAAACCTAAATGTCACTTTTGACATTTGTTTTCCTATTCTTTGTAGGGCCTCCACAGTGTATTCTGCTCTATAATTAGCTTAAAGCCTCCTCCAAATGTGAGCAAATTCATGTGAATTCCACATTTCTGCTTTCTTTCTCTATCTGTGTCACATCTCCCTGGGCACCAAGCTCAGGCTCTTCTGTGGATTATTTTAAAGACATAGTCATAGCAAATATTTCATAAATTTGGTCTGGGGCCAGACCAAATCCAAGGCTACATATGGTAGCCAACTAGGGTGGGGCACCAGGAGGGGGTGGTCATATGGTGATAATGTAGACAGGGAATGGGATACTAAGCCACCCAAGGGGAGTGTATTTTTTATATCTCCACAGGAAAAGAGGGACTAAACTTAATCCTGTGATCCCTGATGCCAATGCAGCATGACACAATGGAGCAGAGAACCAGTGGAGAGTTCTGAGAGCACAATTCCAACTCCAACTACAGGGGCAGTCACCTATCCCCCAGGCGAGTTTGCCTTGGAGGTCAGCACTGAAGCTGCAGCTTGGGGAGTGAGATATGCCTGACCAGAGCATATGAGAACAAATGCAGGGAGAGGAAGAGAGAATGGTGTGGATTCTGGTTCACTGAGCCTTCCGGATGATATTCCCACTCGGAATAGCCAATACAGAGATAGCACTATATGGCTAGTCCCAATATGAAATATGCCTACCCTTGCTGACCCAAGGCCTTTCAGGGTCATCAATGGAGAAAGAGCATCAGAATTATACAATGTCTGGTCCAACCACACCGTGGCAAAAACTAAGGGTGTGCAACAGAGCATGGAGCTCCAGATGGAGTGTCAAGGATATACTTTGGAGCCCCAGTGTGGCACCCCATCTGACTCAACCAGGAGACACTCCTCGAGGTCAATGAACAGACCTTAAACTATTTACAGGTTTTTATATTGTTATTATTTTTATATTTGGTGTCAAAGGGATCTGGTATCAAGCACCAAAGAACTAAAAATCATATCATTATAAATGCAGGGGATTGCAGATTGGGGCCCCAAAGCCTATCAATAAGTGAAGTGACATCCTCTTACAGAGGAGTTGCAGTGAGAATATGAGCCAATCAAGGTATAGTGAAATGTGCAACTTTCCTCTGGTTGTCAGATGCTTCCTCCCACCCTCTATCATGATCCCAATTCTACCAGACAGATTCAGCTAGACCAGGGGATGTACACTGGAGTCAGAAACATGGGGAATTTAGGATAGATGATACCTCGAGACTAATGGGGGGAGTGGTGATAGTGGGATGGTGGAGGGATGGTGAAGTAGAAAGGGGAAACTAATTTTGGGGCTCTACATATGGCCTTCTCTGGGGTGCAGACAACAGGGGGGTGGGTGAAGGGACACATTGGACAGTGTATGATATGAATAGGTAACAACAATTTGTAAATTATTAGGGGCTAATGAGGGAGAAGGAGGAGGAGGGAAGAGGGAAATATGGGGAGCTGGAATTAAAAAAAAGAACTATAGGAAAGGGGGAAAGAGGAGCTTATACCAAGGGCTCAAGTAGAAAATATTTGGAATTGAATATGATGACATGTGCACAAATATGCTTAATACAAATGATGTATTGAATGTTATATGAGGTACAGTAGCCCCAATAAAATCTATATTTTTTTTAAAAAGTTTTTGTAAAATTTTCTGAAGATTGGGGAGTATGCACCATGCACAGCTACCTGCCACCCTCCCTATTCATTTTTTTCCTTTTAATCCATTTTATTGGGGGATCATACATCGCTTTTCAGAATACATAGTTATATGTCTTGTGCCAAGCACTTTCACATGCCTGTTTTCATTAATATTCTCCAAATATCTGCTTTTCCACTCAGGCCCTTGATATCAGCTTCTCATCCTTCCCCCTCCATCCTGTTCCCCTCTCCCCTACCAGTCCTCATTACCTTACAAATTATTATTGCTCTTGTCATATCTCACACTGCCCAACGTGTCCTCTTGCCCACTCCTCCCCATGTCTGTCCTTCAGATAGGAGGCAATCTGTAGATCCCTGCAGTTGGCTCCCTCTCTTCACCCCACCTTCCCTCCACCCATCCGGTAACTCCATTCTCACCACTGGCCCTGAGGGGTTCATCTACCCTGGGTTCCTTGTATTTCCAGTTCCCATCTCTACCAGTGTACCTCCTCCAGTCTAGCTGCATTTGTAAGGTAGAATTCTCCCCTATTCTTTCTTTCTCTACAAACTTGCTTTTCTTGTCTCATATAGAGATGTTTCTGCTAGTTTCACTCCCAGGGCTTCAAAGTTGGTCAGCTTCAACCCTGAACATATTTTCGAAGACATGTTCCAAACAAATATCATGCTCCATCCTCTTCCTAGATGGAGTCCTTGGGGAAGAATAGTTTTTCCTCTTCCTGTTTTGAATTTGCTTCTCTCAAAGAACTGCCTTTCTTTTCCATGAAATCACTCACTACCACAAATTAACTCATTGATTCTTGTCTTTCATTATGACAAAATACAGATTCAAGAATTCCACTCAAGGTTATTATTTGCTGTTCTAGAGTGAGACCTGTGCATTGAAGATTAAAAACATAGCATAATATAACATATTCTGAAGACATCATTTATCATTCAGAATTGTCTGGCTAATCAACATACTTCTAGGACTCATGAAGTCCCTAGAGGAGACTGGCCATAACTTGATAGGTAGTAGGTGGCCAGGGTGGCATATTCAATGAAAGAAAACTTTGAATCATTACTTAGAAGTGGAAAACTGAGAGCAAATCGGTTCTGGAGGGCTTTGAAAAAGGACAAACCAACAGATTGATGTCTAGACAATGCCTAGCATAGAGCCATGCTTTAAGGAGTGAATGAGCAAAGCATATTAGTAACAAACTTGTTCGTTTTCCAGAGATGCTACAAAGAATTGATAATTTAGAGGTAGGGATGAATATGTGAGTTTGGTGTCTGGCTAGTAAAAAAGCTGTTATTGTTGTTGCTGGTTGCCATCTTGCCAGGTCGGACTCATGGCAACTTTATGTCTGACAGAACAGGGCACTTTCTTTTGTGCTGCCATCTTCATGGTCATTGATATGTTTGCTGGAGCTTTTGTGTTGGTCCATTTTATGGAGGGTTTCTCTGGTCTTCATTGGCTAAATATGTCCTTGTCTATTAATTGTTCTTTTCTCTTTTTAAAACATTCCCTTGGGAGCGCTTACATATATCATTCAAATCCGTAGGTCCATTACATCAATCATAGTTGTACAATAGCTGTCATCATCCTTTTTTTTGTTACCCTCATAATTTTTAAGCCATTTTATTGGCTTACAGCTCTTTTAGCATTTCATACATGAATTGTATCAAGCATATTTGTACATATGTTGCCCTCATTTCAAAGCATTTTTACTTGAACCTTCACTATAAGCTTTATTTTAGACTCATTTTATTGGGGGTTCATACAGTTATCATGATCAATATATACATTAATTGCATGCAAACCACATTTGCACATTTGTTGTCCCCATCATTCTTGAAATGTCCTCCTTCTATCTAGGCCTCCGGTACCAGCTCCCTGTATTTCCCCTCCCTCATCTCTCTCTCACCCCCATGAACCCTTAACAATTTACAAATTGTCATTATTTTGTCATCACACACTGTCTGATGTATCCCTTCACCCACTTCCCCATTGTCCATATCCCAGAGAAGAGGTCATAGGTAGATCCCTACAACAGGGTCCCCCTTTCTACTCCACCTTCCCTCCACCCTCCTGGCATCACCACTCTCACCACTAGTCCTGAAGGGATCATCTGTCCTGTATCACCCCTGTTTCCAGCTCCAGTGTACATCTTCGGGTCTAGCTGGATTTGTAAGGTAGAATGGGGATCATGATAGTGGGTAGAAGGATGCATTTAAGAACTAGAGGAAAGTTGCATATTTCATTGTTGTTAGACTGTCTCATCTCCTGCCTACAGCCCCTCTGTAAGGGACTGTCGTGTCATCATCATTTTCTTTTTTCTATTAAAATCATTTTATTGGGGGCTCATACATCATTTTTCCCAATACATAGATACATATAATGTGCCAAGCACCTTCACATGCCTGCTGCTGTTATCATTCTCCAAATATCCACTTTTCCACTTGAGCTCTTGATATCAGCTTCTCATCCTTTCCCCTCTGTTCCTGTTCCCCCTCCCCCACCGATCCTAGATACTTTATAAATTATTATTTTTCTGTCATATCTTACTCTGCCAGACATCTCCCCTGACCACTCCTCCGATGTCTGTTATGTGTAGATGATTGTAATTGGCTCCATCTCTCTACGCCCCCTTCTTTGGCCAAACTGGCTGGTGTGCTTCTTCCTTGTGGGCGTGGCCACTTCTCAAATTTTTAACTTTAAAAGTTGGCCTTTTGTTTATCTCCAGGCTTTCAAGACCCTAAATGCTATATTCTTTGTTGACTGGACACGATCAGCTATCCTCACCACATTTGCTTATGCACCCATTGCTTATGTTACTTCAGTGATCGTACTGGGCCAGTGAGCCTCGTGGAATAACAGATTAAGAGAACAAAGTGTTCTTGCATTGAGGGAGCCCTGGGTGAGGGCCCGAGGTCCACTTTCTATCCTAGTACTTAACCTATAAAGATGTGTTCTTAGATTTATTCCCTCCTTAGCATAGATAATTATATGTGTGTATGTATGTACATACATGCCTGTGCTTAGCCCTCTGCAAGTGTCCTTTGCCTTCTAATTCTTTCCTCTATTTCCTTCCATCTCCCTCCTGTCCTACCATCTCCCTCCTGTCCTACCTCTATTTCTTTCCATCTCCCTCCTGTCCTACCATCATCAAAGTTTCAGTACTTCCTCTCAGTTATATTATCCTAAGTCAAACCCTACCAGACCTCCCACACCCTCCCTGCTACCCATTCTGGACCACTGGTTGTTCCCCTGTCCATTAGACTGTCCATGCCCCCCTCCTTCCACCCTTCCCCATGTCCACTAGGAACCATTAGGCCTGTCATTCTCTCCTCCAGACTATCTAACCAGGAGTGCTCCCTTCTTGATTTGGTTTGTTTTAGGGGGGTCAGTCAGCATTGCTGCCCCACCATGTGATCCCCAAAATGTCCTCTCTCACTGTTTGATTCAGTAGGGAGCCAGTATGACACATCTTGTTATTTGCCAGTCCTTTCTGTGATTCACTAGGTCTTTGCAGGGCCATAGTCCTCTGAGCATGGTGTGTCAGCGAGGGGACCAGACCAGGTCTCTTTCTCTTCCTCCTTCTTGCCTTTCTCCTTGTTGGTGTGGCATGCTGGCCCCTCCACCCAAGCTGTTCTCTGCCATGCCCACTTCCAGGAACGGGGTTAATCTGACTCTGTAGCTCTCTCTTTTCATGCATCCTTCGTGTGCCAAAGCTGTCATCATTTTCAATACATTTCCTGTCTTCTTGAACTCCTTGATATCAGCTCACATTCACCTCTTCTCTCCCCAAGTCTTAATATATTATATGCCATTGTTATAGGTTTTTTCTCCATAACTTACACCTTCCAATGTATTCATTTATCTAAAATCCTGATATTCTTTCTCCTCGAGTGGGGTTATGCAGTCATTGTTGCTATCACTTCCCCTCTGCACCCCTTTCCAGGAGTCTAAAATTGGTGGAGAGGAGGTTATGGGGTACCTGGCCATGTGCGATGAATTGAGATGTACCTGAGAGGAATTACTGAGAGGGAAGTGATGGGTAAACAAGATAATGAAACAGGAGGAAATAGATAAAAGAACAAGGAAGTAAAAAGTATAGATATATATGTAGGTATAACTATAGCTATATATATATATAATTATACAACTAAAGATAGATGTTCTTATCTATGTATGTATATGTGTATGAATCCAGTGAGGAAGCAGATAGACTTTTGGCCTCTACTTAATCCTAACTTAATCCACAAGATTAAGTGGCTGTTCTGGTAATGTGGCAATGTATGACACTCCCCTTCCCGACGAGATTGCTGCAGACAAAATGGGTGCAGAAACAAATGTGGTAAAGAAAGTTGATGGTGCCCAGCTATGAAAAGACAGCATCTGGGTCCTTAAAAGCTTGAAATTAAACAAGGGGTCATCTAGCAGGGAAGCAACAAAGCTCACATGGAAGATGCACACCAGTCTGTGTGATTATAAACTAGATATCACAAGTTCACAAACAAATAACCAAATTGATGTGAAGGAGCACAGGTAAAGTTCAGACCCAAGTTCCACCTGGAAGGCAGGTGGACAGTCCCTCACAGAAGGGCCATAAAGAAGGGAGGATATATTTAGGATGCAAAAGAGCACTGATGAAACATGTAACTGTCCTCTTGTTCTTTAAAATTTTCGTCTCCCACAGTTATGACCTTAGCTTACCTCACTAATCTTGCTAAGCCTGCATGTGGACCTTTTTACAAGTAAGGTGTTTTTAATGTACAAAATCCAAGATAGGTGGGAACTAGAGGAAGGTTGCATATTTCGCAGCTCCTACCCTGTATCTTAACTGGCTCATCTCCTCCTTGTAACCCCTCTGCAAAAGGATGTCACCTCACCTATTGATGGGCTTTGGGTCCCCAATCTGTACTCCCCCTCATTAATAATAATATAATTTTAGCTCATTGATGCCTGACACCGGATCCCTTCACCACCTCATGATCACACAGGCTGATGTGCTTCTTCCGTTTGGGCTTTATTGCTTCTGAGCTGAATGGCCGCTTGTTTACTCAAGCCTTTTAGACCGCAGACGCTATATCTGTTGGTAGCCAGGCACCATCAGCTTTCTTCACCACATTTGCAACCTTCCTCTAGTTCCCATGCTGCCTCCCACCCACTATCATGACCCCAATTCTACCACATAAATCCAGCTAGACCAGGAGATGTACAGTGAAGTTGGAAACTTGGGAAACTTAGGACAGATGATCCATCAAGACTAGTAATAGGAGCGGTAATACCAGGAAGGTGGAGGGATGGAGGAATAGAAAGAGAGAACCAACTTCAGGGATCTACACGTAGCCTTCTCTCTGGGACACGGACAACAGGGAAGTGAGTGTTGGGACACATTGTACAGTGTACAGGATGAAAAAAATAATCTGTGAATTACTAAGGGTTCAAGGGGAAGGCGGGGAGGAAGGGTAATATAGGGAGCTGATAATGGGGGGCTGGAGGGAGGGAGAATGTTTTGAGAGTGATGATGGCAATGGGTGTGTAAAAGTTACCTGCATACAACTGATGTTGTTAGGGATTGTGATGGGAGTTGTATGGGCCCTCAATAAAATGATTCATTAATAAAAGGGGGGGGGAGGGGAAAGGGGAGCTTTTTTTTTAAAGAAGAGCTTGTACCAAGGGCTCAAGTGGAAAATGTTTGGAAATGTATGTGACAACGTGTGTGCAAATGGGCTTGATACAAATGATGCACTGAATGTTGTAGTAGCTGTAAGAGCCCCCAATAAAATTATTTTAAAAAATCCAAGATAGGTAAACCCTACAGAAAAAGTAATGATTCTCTGAGGGCACAGAAAGAGAGGGGGTGATTATTCTTTTCTGATCATGTGTCCAAAGTCAGTGAGCTGAAGTTTTGCCACCCCCATTTCTAGGAAGCATTCTGGTTACACTCCTTCTAAGACAAATTTGTTCTGGAAATCCTCGATATATGCTGGATTTGCCAGTGCCAAAGTCAATGCCAATGTCAAGCACAGTTCTTCTATTTTTTTTTCATTGTTCAGCTTTCACATGCTACAGGGAGGCTGAAATGGAGGGTTGGAAGACTGGGTTTCTGAAGTGAAGAGCCAGACAAAGATTAGAACCAATAGAGGGATATAGACAGAATGGTATTTGGTGAGGAGATTGGTGATAATTTGGTATGTGAGATATTTTAGGAGTGAGAGGAAAAAGTGAGGAGTGAAATTGATAGGAACATAGATGATGTCTAATGCCCCCCACAATCCCGTCACCCCAAACACAATATCTTCCTTCCATTTACACCATGACTAATATTTGTAACCTAAGCCATTCTCCCCTGGCTGCAGCAGTTCTGGACAAATGCTAATGAAGTTCTGATGGTTTTTTTTTTTTCTGGAAGAAAAGAAAACAACTGCCCTCATTTTCTTTGAGAACAGAGAATATTTTCTTTTCTTTTTTGGGGGGAGCATCACTGCCTTCTGGTGGTCGTGGGAGCTACCCAGTCTTGCTCTTGTAGAGCTACTGCTGTATTTGAACTGCCAAGCCCATGACCCACAGTCCCGCACTCAACCCCTACACCACTGGGGCTCAGCCCCCTGAGAACAGAGAAACTTTTCATGCCCTTCTCTGATTCTCCACTCCAACTTTGTACTGGGGCTGCTTCCCAAGCAAAGGTGCACCTTGATATTTGGCAGCAGGAGGGGAGAATCAGTTTTATTTATGTGTTTGTATGCTTATTTATTTAATTGTATGTTTAGTATGTATTTTCCCACATGACGGGCTTATTTGATTTGATTTGTTTTGAAATCAATAAAAGTGTACATGAAACCAAGTCTTATAAGCAGTAATTGCCATCTGGATGTGATGATAAGTGCTGTTGTTCTGCTTAAGGGGTGGGCATGTCTCATCAGAGCATGGCTGAGAGGTTTACAGTTGAGGAAGAATGCTCATATTCCTGAGCTCCAGGTATCTGTGCACGAGGGTGACGTTAGCGGCTCACTGGGCCTTCAGCAAGGTGGACATTCAGGATTGCTAACCCTCTCCCTGCTTCATGCTCACTATGACTAAACTCCAGGGCCGCTGAGCTCTTTCATCATTTATTTTACTGCCTGGATTTTGACTGGAAAACAAAATTGAAAAGTCTCATGTCATAGAATCTCAGAATGCCGGGGCTCACCTACTGTGGTTGTGGTGCCATTGAGTCATTCTGACTCTTAGCGACACTGTGTTACCGTTTAACTCCCTATAGGGTTTTCTTGGCTGTAATAATATTGGAGGCAGATGGTCAGGTTTGTGTTTGCCCCTGTGGTGCCCCTGATGGGGTTTAAAGCGCCTATGTTTTTGTTGTGGCCAAATGCTAAACTGTTGTGCCAGTGAAGTTCCACAAAGGAGAATTACAATTTCATATCCCATTGTGCCTTTTACCTCCATTCTGCTTCCTTCTTTGTTATTCTCTTTGCCTTTTGTTCAGGTCCACCTTCTCTTTTTTTCTTCCTGTTTAAAACCGTCTAATGGAATATTTAGAGATCCTGAGTGATATAAAAACTTAATGTGCTTGGCAGCTGTGCTAGGGTGGGTTCTCTAGAGAAGCAAGTCTGGTGATGCTTCTGTGAGTTTATATATGGAAAGTGATTTTTATATAGAAAAATGATGTAGACAGTTGTAGAAGTAGGTACGTCCAGCCTGGTTCAATCCAGGCTCTCCAGACTCACGTAGCTATTGAGGCTGCTGAATGGAAGGGAGGATGGTTAAGTGACCAGGGCAGGGAAGGCATGGAGTGGTAAACGAATCTGATGTTGGCTAAGTAAATCAATCCACTACTGGTAGCCCAATGATGGCACCTGAGATGACAGGCACCCTAACAGGAGATCGATGATCCAGATATAAAATCTTGCTCTATGGTAAAGGACCAAAGAGGACCAGCCTCAGCTTGGTCTGTCTCTTAAGCAAAAGGCCACACACCCAAAGTGATGTCATCAGGCTGCAACCTGATTGATAAGTTGTGGTCCACCCCTGCCATCACCCAGGAGTTTCTAGTTGGCATTAATGCTAATACTCATAGCAGCAACACGAAAGGTTGAACTTTTCTGTCTACCCAGAAATGTCTCAGAAAAAAAGACCTGATGATCTAATTCCATAAAAAATCAGTCTGAAAATCTAATAGAGCACAGTTCTATATCAACATACATAGTGTCAGCATAAGTCAGAATTCACTGGGTGACAACTAATTTTAAAGGCATTTTGGGGGGGGAAACAAATTATTTTAGCTAATTCAAACATTTGCGGCAAGTTTTTCTTATGATATTCCCTCTCTTTGAAGTTGTATGTTAACTACTATCGAAACCATTGAGACCACTGAAACTGAGATTCCAGATCAGGCTTGAAACTGAGAATCATGCCCAGAAACTCCCGGAAGCAATAAGAACTACACTGCAAAGCCCCTCAGCCCTTTGAGGGAGCATAGAGACCCGTGCCTTCTTTGGCTGGGTCCTCATTAGAGTTCGAGGCTAAAATGCTGTTCACGTGAATTCAGCTTCCAAAGGGAAGTAGAAGGAAAGGGTAGATGCCTGCGTTGGTAGACAAGGAAACCAGGGCTGCTAGTGTTGCTAGCAAACATGGTCATGTACAAACAGCTTTGCAAAACATGAATGTTTGTAGACGTGCTTTTGTTTGGTGCCCTTTTGCAAGTGGAATTCCGTACAATAGAGGCTTGAAACTCAGTTCAGTGTGGTGGCGGTGCTTGTTCTTTGTGTTTTTGCTCCTCTGTGGGCTTGCTGCTCCTCCCAGAATAAAAAGAAACCTCACGGCCACTGAGGCAATGTCAAGTCACAGCAACTCTGCAGGATGGGGCAGAACTGTCTGGCAAGTGTCTGAGACTGCTAACTGCTGGTGAGGAGACGCGCCATTTTCCTCCTGAGGAGTGACTGCTCACGTCGAACTGCTGACCTTTTGGATTGCAAACCAATGTACAACCAATTGGCCACCAAAGCCTCCACAAGAGGAGGAGTACATTCTGCAGATGAAGCATCATGCGACTTTCTGCTTCCATATATTACACCTTGTTTGCTATGGCATATAGATCAATAGTAGGCAGTATAATACATTTTGTAGGGGAAAAAACCACCAAAATGATAAAAAAAGTCCAAGCTTATTATTATTACTCAAATAGAGAGTGATATCGGACTTATGACTTTGTACTAGGCTTAATTGGGATACTTTATTAATGTCCTATTTCATATATATATATACATATATATATATAAACCTTTTCCTTATATCCATATGCATGTCTATGAAATTTGTTCCTCTAGTCTACCCAGACTAACACAGCATCCACAGAAATGTATTATACTGCCTACAAAAAGACTAGAACCTTTTACTGTGGCCTCCAATCATAGTGAGAGCTTCATCGTGATAGACAGACACCTTCTAGTTTTCATAATCCATTAATTCTCTTGACCAATTATAAATTTTTATTAGTGTCTCCCTAGATTTCTTTCTTAATCTGTTGATGATTATATCGTTCTTAGGAAGCTTTTTGACCCTGTAAAGTAGTCACTTATTCTTGCTCCTTTGTCTTATTTCTTTTGGTGAATTAAAATTATCTGTTGCGCTGAGGCATTGGGGTTCTACCGTGTTGGTTTGATGATTATGCACTTTTGGGGGGATTTTCTCTGCTTATTCTGGTTGTTTTTTATACATCCAGCCATGTGGAAATGACTATGTGCTACTTTAGTCACTAGTTTGGCCACACCGGGGTGCTCACTACCTGTTTCTTGGGAGATGTGGCAGTGGGTGGGTAGTGGGTGCAGGTCTGTGTTCACTCTTTGTGTAGCACAGTTGAAAAGGGGCTGCGTGGGTGCTGACAACCATTTGTCATCACTCAGGTGGTACAGGAGTAGGTGGCTGCATTTACCTTGTGGGTTGGGTGACAGGACTGATGAATGAGAATGATGTCACTGCTTTCTGCTCAGTGAGGAGCAGAGAAATGTCATGTTCCAGTGATTGTTTATGAGAGGTGAAGGGCATATATCGCTCAATCTGTGGAAGTAGATTGTGGACCATCAAGTAGCTAGAGACTGTGGGGTTTGGGAGGGGTGTGGGCTGAGTAGACTATTAGGTTTGGAGGGTGGGTTAGGGTGGAATATCCCTAATCATTTGGTGGAGGCCAAACTTCTGTCATGAGAAGGGTGTGGGATATGGCATTGAGTGGATCAATAAGTCAAAATGTGAAAGGCACTGTGAGGATGAATGAAGAGATGGGCGACTCCAGGATGGTGACAAGGGAGTCAAGGCCAGATTCAATGCTCCACATCCCTTGTGGTAGGCAGAAGCTTTATGGCTATGGTGATCAACAGTGACTACACTAGGATGTCAGCTTTACCAGTAATCCAGCTGGAGTGACATAAGACTGATTTAGTAAATAGCGTGAGCTAGTGGAAAGCAAAGGGTGATCGTAATTGGTGTGACAAAGCCTCGTTCCCCTTTAGACCACTTCTTGAGGGTTTTCAATCTGGAAGCCTTTCCTTCCCACCCATCCCCAGGCCCTGGGTTCTTGGGGGCCCTGAGAGCAAGTGTTGCAATTAGGTAGGTCAAACTAGAGAGTGTGCTGTATTTAAAGGCACCGTCCACAGAAGTAACATAGACACATAATAAAACAATACTACTCTCCAGAAATGGGCATAACCCAGCTATGCTAAGGGGAATGATGGAAAGGAGGAAAAATAGGCAGCCTTCATCATTAGGTGTGTCTGTGGCCTCGGTTCCTTGAAGTCATTTAAATATCATTAATATTCCTATGGTAGTCTGATATATAGGTACAACATCAAAGCTTTATTTATTCTCCATTTAAGAGACATTAGCCATGATGTCCCATACCCTTGAAAGTTAAGTTACAATGACATTGTTTCCTTTCTTGTTGAAACGTTCCACACAGATCTGCCAAATCAGTGATGATATATTCCCACATTGTCATGTGAGTGGCAAGTGGAGTTTCTCGGCTAGCTTCATCTTATGGATAATTGGCCCCATGCTCAGAGTGGATGCTCTGCAAAGCCAGGCTCTTCTATCCTCACTTCTATAGCTGATTCACGTTCAGCTTTCCTTTACCAAGTATTCCATGTGTCTGTTTCACCGTCACCTTTCATAAAGTGTCTTGACTTTAACTTCTGCCTTTGGTACTTTTCTCCTCTCCCCACTTTTGCAAACCTGTGGCCATTTTTAGCTACTCACCCTTCTCACAGATGTGATTGTTTAGAAGGTCACATATTGCCAAAAGACAGTTGCATGCTATTTTCTAAATATAATTCCTCCCGTAACAATCTTAATCTTCACAGGGTAATGAAGCTGCTGATTGATCCAGAGCACTGACTACCCCACAACGTCCACAACTTTCCTAGCCTTTCCACATCTAGGGAGGTAGACATTTTCTCATGACGGTGCCATACCACCTAGCCTTTTTTTTGTGAATTCCTGTACTGATTCAGCAGCCCATGTGAACCTAGCAAATGAGTACAAACCTTCACAGATGGAAGTGGCCAAGTGTGTTAGGCAGGATTCTCCAAAGGAAAAAAGCTAAGACAACCACATCTTCTTACAACTACCACATTGGCACAAGAAACCTAACAACAGCACTAGACAAACCCAGTATTTTCCCACAGAGGCTTTGCTGCCCATCTGGGAAATCCTGGCCAATATGCCAACTGCCTCTGTATGAACCAGTAACTCAAAATCTGTCTCAAAATATGGGGGGTATTATGAGCTCAAAGAAAGAAGTGGGAAAATTGAGAGTGGTGGTACATTAATTCGTTAAGGGGACTTAACATACAAGGTCCACCTGTGTGGGTACAGGACCAGTTCATTTGTCCATGCCCTACTGAATCTCTAGAGTTCTCCTGAACTTCCCTGCATCCTTTTCTTGATCTCACTACTTTTCTGCTCACTGTGGTTCACTCTAGATTTGTCCACACTCACATCTGTGGAGTGGCTGGTGAATTTGAACTGCTAACCTCAAAGTTGCAGCCAAATGCTACACACGCTATGCCACCAGGGCTTGCTTCCAAACCCAAACCCAAAGCAAAAGCAAACAGAACAGAACACACATACACACACACACACACACACACACACACACACACCCCGCACTGCTGTCAGCTGGACTGGATTCTGAATCACAGCAACTGGTCTTGTGAGTTTCTGAGACTGTGAATCTTTATGGGATCTGAAAACCTTTCTCCCAAGGACTCATATAATTAACCCTAAGTTCACCTGGCCATGAGATAGCTAATTTTATTTGCAGTTTCATTTTGTCCAAAGGGAAAATAAACTTCTCATCTCTTTACGACAGGAGAAGGTTTTATAACTTGAAGCGTGGCACCAGCCAATGTTAGCCTCTACCCGCTCACAAAATTCCGGAGACTGGGGCACTACCTTCCTTGCAGATCACATTTCAAATAGAAGGCTAGTAAGGTCTTTGGGAATCCCTATTAGGTAATAAAACTGACAAGAAGATTATTTAGCCTTTTAAGAGAATTTATGCATTCAAAAGAGGCAGAGAAAGAAATTGCATATACAAATTTTCTAAAGTAAATGTTGAGAGAAAAAAAAAGGAGGGGTCTTGTCCCCTTTGTTTTCCTCTAGGGTCACCAGGAACAATGGTAGAATTCCACACCAGAGAATCAGGTTGGATTCTGGCCAATGCTCCTAACCTATCAATGGAGTGATAGTGCTGTGCTGTGATAGTGAACAGTTACAGTAGTTTCCAGACTAAGTTGGGATAGGAAGAAAAGCCTGGAAATCTATACCTACACCCCATTTATCGACATTGTTGGTTTCCAGAGACCAGGCATAAAACTCAGTGCTATCCAAAAATGGAAGATGATTACATCATCACATCACTGCCATATTACATTATTGCCAAATTACGTTATTGCATAACTGTCACTGGGAATTCGACACAGCTTGACATACAACCTGAACCATCACAACCAGCAGTACTCCACCATGCTCTTTGGTGTTTATTACTACAAGCTTTATATTGTTAATACACAAAATAGTGATTTTTAAACTTATTGTTGTAAACATGATGCATCAGATAGTCTATATATAAGCAAGAAGTGTACTTCCTCAAGTCATAACACAATAACCTAATCATGTTTTGCATGAAGTCACCAGGAGTCAGGGTGGTTGACAGCAAACAAGATTAACAAGAATTACTTTTGTGGATATCTGGTAACTGTCCTCTTTCCTATGACCAACAGCTGATCACTCCTTGGGAGTCATCCCAAGGAACTTGGAGTGCTCCTTCCCTGCTGGATGTTTGACTGAATTTGTGTTTTTATTTTTATGTGAATTTGTCAGAGTCCAATATGGAATGCGCTGCTTAGAAGTTCTGGATCCTATTATGCATAGAGAATTCCTCTGCAAGCAGCTTCATCTAAGGAATTAACAGCTTGTGGGAGGATGCAAGTTTGCTGACAAAAAGACAAATTTAAACTATGTTATGAATAAATAGTTTTACATGAGATCTGTTACAGTAAACAGCTCTTCTGCAGCCTGCCTTCTGCAGTCTTGGGTGGATGTGAGAAAACAGTCACCAGGCTGGTCCATCTTCTGCATGGAGAGCAAAGCAGGGAGTTACTAAATAGCCAGGGCACGGATTGTTACTCACTAGAGCTCAGGCACCTGGGATATGTAATGTACTGGGGAGCAGGAAGAATTAAGAAAGCAAAGAGGGAGAGGAGAGAAGGGAAGAAAACTCCTTGGTGGCACTCCAGAAAGATTGTTAACCCCATAGTACCCAGCTGAGCAGAAACCCAAGGAGCTGACTTATGAATTAGGGAACAAAATGCTTTTTGAGTCGCTGTAAGGTTCTTCTTGAGTTTTGCCTAATTTGTCTCAGGGATTAGGCACCAGATTTTGTACAATAAAGGTCTCTCTCACTATAGTGAGGAGAGATTGGATTTCTTTTTTCTTTTTTAAATTAAGTGCTTTTATTGGAGGCTGTTATATTTCTTATCACAATCCATACATTCATCCCTTGTATCAAGCACATTTGCACAAATCTTGCCATCATCATTTTCAAAGCATTTCCTTTCTACTTGAGCCCTTGATATCAGTTCCTAATTTCCCCCCTACCCCCATGAACTCTTGATAACATATAGATTATTATTTTCATATCTTACATCATCTGTCATCTGCTTTTCCATTGTTCACCTCCTAAGAGGGAGTTATATGTTGATCCTTGTGATTGGTTCCTGTTTGCTGTTCCCACCTTCCCCTAATCTGCCTGGTATTTCTATTCTCATTTTGGCCCTGAGGTGTTTATCTATGCTGGATTCCCTGTATCGTGGGCTCTTATATGTAGCAGTATGCATGTTCTGGTCTAATGTGATTTGTAAGGTAAAATTGAGGTCATAATAGTGGAGGGAAGGAAACATAGAACTAGAGGACAGTTGTGTGTTTCATTGCTGATAGACTGCATACTGACTGACTCATATCTTCCTTGTGACCCTTCTGTGAGGGGAGGTCCAATTGTCTATAGATGGGATTTGGGTCTCCACTCCACACACCACCACCGTTTACTTTGGGTATGATTTTGTTCTGGGTCTTAGATGCCTGATACCTGATCCTATCAACACCTCATGACCATACAGGCTGCTGTGTTTCTTCTACGTGGGCCTTGTTGATTCTTAGCTAAATGTCTGCTTGTTTATCTTCATGCCTTTAATAACCCAGATGGTGTATCTTTTGATAGCTGGGCACCATCAGCTTTCTTCATCACATTTGCTTATCCACCCATTTTGTCTTCAACAATCCTGTTGGGAAGGTGAACATCACAAATGTCACAATATTAGAATAAAATATTCTTGTGTTGAGGGAGTACTTGCATGGAGACCCAATGTCCATCTGGAACTTTAATTCCTAAGATATAGATCTATTCCACTCTCATTATATATAGATATGTTTACATAGTACCTGCCTGTATTTAGACCTCTATAAATGTCCCTTGTCTCCTGGTTCTTTCCTCTATTTCCTTTCACTTTCCTTTTGTCCCACCCCCATGGTCATTCTTCATTCAGGTTTAGCAATTTTCTCACTGTTGCACTGTCCTTGATTAAGCCCCATTAGGCATCCTATGCCCTCCTTTCTGTTGATTTTAGTTAACCTGTTGTTCCCTTGTCCCTGAATTGATAGCTTCTGCCCCTTCCTTTCTCCTACCTCCCCTTTTTCCATATCCCCCTGGAACCATTGGGTCTATTTTTTTAATGTCCGAATTGTTTACCCCTGCCTATCTTATCTAGATATATATTTAGAGATATTAATAAGGGCAAAAGTCAGGCAAAGCCAAACAAAACAACAAAGGAAGTCAAAACCACCCCAACAGCAACAGTAACAACAACAACAACAAAACCCCAAACAAAATACAACAACAAACAGAAAGCCCCTGACAAAAATGGAAAAACCTTTAAATAATTCAAGGTCTGTTTGTTGGCTTCCACAAGATTGGATTTCTTGAGCATTCATTTGTCCATCACTTAAAATCTCATGATAGCCCCTGGTCAGCTCCTATGGAATAATAGAACCTGCCTCAGTTTTATCTCCAGCTGTGGTCACACTAGACCTACTGTGAGGAGTGTCCCAGGCCTGTCTCTTCCTGTGACTTAATCAATCACTAAATGTTCTAGTGGCAGTCTAGCACACAGATAGTATATTTCTTCTTCCCTGCAGCATATGCCCTACCTTGAGCAGCTATTAGAATGTCCAGAGGAATCTGGCTCCCCAAAAAACCCACCTCCCTTGCCTGAGCATTCTTGGTAGTTAATAGTCTCATGCCTTCCCCACGATTATACAGGACTTGGTTGGTAAAATTGATCAGAATTTTACTGTGTCTCATTACTTTTCCAGACCAGAGTGAAGGGCAGGAACAAAAACAGTTTTAAAGTAATCGTAGCAGCAGAAACGCTGCATCTTGTCCACCTGGTTTTTACCTTGAAGTATAAACACAAACAGGTGGGTTTTCCTAATACATGTTGTTTGGCACCAACCAACTCAAACCATTCTAGAGCAGGTGAGCATTTTCTTGTGACCATACTGAGAGGTGTTGCAGTAGGATGTGGGTTTCCACAAGAGTCTGGACCCTGAAAAAAGTGAGATTCCAGATTTCCACATTAGGTCAGTCAGTCCCTTTGCTTCCAGAGGGATAATATTATCAGTGCACCCCAATAGGGTAAGCCATAACAGACATGAGTCATTCTAGAATCTTGTGTCATGGTTGGAGGGTCATGAGTGGTCCTACAGCCAGAAAGTTTTGCCTGGCAATCTGCCATCACTTGCTGTGTTTCTTAGGTCCTCAGGATTCTGGGACTGGAGTCTTAGGTTAGGTGTGAGGACACAGGACAATTTTAAACAGCAGCCAACACTTCAGTGTGCTCCACTGTTTTGTCTGTCTCCTTGGTTTTTCTCCATCTCCCACAAGAACTGTGGTGCCTGCTTCATGGTGAACCCAAGAGGCCAACTCACTTTCTGGATATACTACTCTAACAAGTGCAATTGTGTCTGCTTCCTGGTTATTCCACAGGGAAAGGTATAAATGGGATTTTACATAAAAAGCAGGCCAGGATTCCAATTTTTTGAGGCAATCCCAGAAGTCCTGCCACAAGGATCTGCCCCACAGACTTTTGCCCATTACCTTCCACTACTCCTTCTGCTCTTTTCCGACTCACATTATTAGCCTATAGGTTGCACATAAGGTTAAGGAAAATGGAGCACTTAATTCAAATTACTGTTTGCTTACCCCCGAGTCAGTGAGTATAAACTGTTTTATCAGCATATTTTTATGCTGAAAAAGTCCCCCGTTTTGTGGTAAAATTGGGTGTTTTGGCTTATACTTCAATATATACAATACCTCAACTCGCACTATCCATGTTTCCAGTGTTTGCTGACAGTAGTCTCTCCCTCTCAACTCGAGTTCCAAGGACTAGTTATATCCATTGAAAGAGTGATCTCAAGCCATGGGAAGGATATAATATAAATACCCACCAAAAGCTTGCAGGACTCACAATGATTTTCACGTCTTATGACGTCTTAGGGTAAGTTTGCACTTTACTGACTGTCTAGAGGACCCCAAGGCATTTCACTGACACTCCTGGCCCCTGCTTCCTTTGGTGGTCATGATCTAGCTTCTCCCCTGTAGATGCTAATTAGAACATCTGGGCAATCCTGTAATGGATAAACCCAATCAGCATTTAGCACGATGCCATTAGTGTACTAGAACCAATGGGCAGTATCAGGGAAAGAAAACAGAACAGAGGCATGCAGAGCAACCACACGGGGTCTCTCCTAGCAATTGACAACAGAGAAGTTACAAGAGGAACCCTTTTCACTATTTTTACTTGCAGTTAGAATTTTACCACAGAAACTCTACCTTTGGAGAGGCCATGAAACCACTTGGGGTTTCTACAGATGAGAGTTCATTTTATTTAACCAGAATTAGCACTTACAGCTCACTGGTGCTTGACCAATGTAGTGTGACAACTCCATGGGATTTCTACTCCCCTTGTAGTTAGCCTGACCTCCTGCTGACCTCTAGTCTGGGAACTGGCAGAATTTACCTGGAGACAGTAGGTACTTTATCATGGTGGGGGATGGGGCCAGGGCTGGGAGTGGGTGGCTGGGGGAATGATTAGAACCCAGAAACCTTCATATACTTCCATGCATTCACCAAAGCTGGGCCTGGTTATTTATGCATTTTTGGATCTTACTGCTGTCCAGCAATCACTAAGTCCACCAGCATCGATATCTGTTCTTGAATTACTGCTAAAAGACCCTCAAGAAATTCTGGATAGTCAACTCTCATAATAATTTCATCAGAATTTCCCTTTCTTTTGTCCATGACTTAGACCCCATTTTCTGTAGGCCGTTCAATTTCACCTAGGTCAAATGCCGTGTGCTGCAAGGTGCATGCAGATAATGCTAGATGGTAGCTCCACCTGTAAGATTCTTGCTTTCATTTCATTTGTACCCAACAATTTCATAGCTGGCCCTATAGTGATTGGAGTTAACTTTCAGAGACTTCCTTGTACATCATACTTGGCACAACCCTTCCCGACACTCACTCTTCCTCCCTTTTACTTGTTCCTCCTGCTCTCACCACCTGAGCAAGGTGGACGTGCAGAAAGCAAAATAGGCCCCAGTGAGGCTACACTTTCCGGAGTCAGAGGCAGCAGCAAGACTGGTGGCTGGGTTCCCTCGCTCACGCTTCACACTCTACAGGATGCTTCATCTTTTGAAACCACTTCCTCCTTTACCTCCACTTTTTCAAACTAACTTTCGCTGCTTCAGCACTTTAGTTGTGGCCTCACACTTGACTATCACCCAGCACTTAGCTCCTCCTGCAGGGCTCCGATGTACATTTTGTGCAACTATGCTATGTCACTTAGTGCTTTGGGGGTATCCCCATAGGCTTACAGGTATTTTGAGGGCTTTCTCTCAAAGATGCATTTGTGGGACATTCCCATATGCATAGACTGGCCACACCTGGCCTTCCAACATAGTGGTCACTGGCCTCTGTGGTGCCTCTGGATAGGTCATCTAAGCCATCACACACGAAGGTTTTTGGACCTGGGACCCAAGCACCAGCCCCAACTGTATCCCCTCCCCTCCCATGTGTCCCTCTCCCTTATAAGTCTCCTGTCCAGCTCATCAATCACGTAGACATGGACTCTATATTATGTGGCTGATGATATGCCTGGTAGCTTCAGGATGATGATACCAGGGTTCATTGGGGATTTACTGAATGAGACTGATCCCTGAGTGAAAGTAGGCCTAGTTTGCTTCTTTGTGCATCTCCTCCACCACTCCCAGAAGGAGGCTGCGCTTTTCATGTTTCTGCTAAACAATTGTAGCTCATTGCTAGCATGCTGGTTCTCCAAGGTCACCCCAGAGGTGCTACATGAGACTTACTTCGTCAGTGACAATGAGGAAGCAGTAAGCAAAAACAGCCATATTGGCCTCCCCAAAGTTTGTCCCATCCCCAAACACACACAGAAGGTATGTGTGTATCATGTTTGCTATGTGTACCTGATATTAACAAACTATATTTGGTTTGTCTTGCTTTTTTAAAACATAATTTTCTTAAACTATAGCATCTTATTCTTTAATTTTGTGTATGGTTGCTCTTTCACTTGAAGGCAGACTAGGTATGACGTAGTTATGATGTAGACTGGATGGCCTCCAAAACCTGATATTTTTACCCTATGGTTATTCACCAACACAAGTTGCCTATCCCTGGTTTACATATTCTTTAGCATGTTCTGAAGCAATTTAAGCAGGTAAACAGGATTTATACAATGTAAAAACTTCATTGCTCTCCTCCAAATCCCTTTCCTCCCTCCTCTGCTCTGGCTTCAAGAGGATGACATGTGCAGAGCTTTTCTCTTGCAGGTCTGGCTTAATTAATGGGACCAGAGGTCCCTGTTGGTCAAAGGTCACCACTACTCTTGTAAGATGCATCATGTTACGGCACTAACCTTTGCTATTTCCTGCAGCCTGCCTTTGGCATTTCAGTAATATCTTTATTAAGCTTTTCTAAAGTTTTCCAGCACGTGTGTGAGATCTCTTACCTTGAGCACTCAGCTGATACAAGCAATTTAAATTAACTGACCACACAGACAGCCTTGTTTAGTTTCTAACTGTAATAGGTATCTCCTCTCCGTAGTGCACGGACTGCTCACAGTGATCCTCACACCGGCAGTGTTGACACCACCTAGAGCGGAGTAGAATTACAAGCTCTATCCCACGCTTTCGCCTTCAGAGTCTGCATTCTCACCAGAGCGCTTAGTGAATCTGAAGCACCATCTCAGTTCATTCTCAACCCTTCATAGCTCCACTTTGTGTCTCCACAGCCAGATCAGGGACACTGCTTTTCCTCCTCCTTGCAAGATGTCTTTAGATCTTAGGATTGTCCTGGGAGGGGGTATGGGATCTCCAGGGAAGTGTTCTCAGCAAACTGTCCTATGGTCATACCACCCTTCACTGGTTTGGGGGCCAGATATTGGGACACACCCATTCAGAGGAGGCTTTGTAGGTTCTCTAGGAAGTGTTCTGGCCCAACAGGCTCCATCTCCTGGCAGCTCATCCCCAAGGATCTTCATCATATTCTAGCCTCACCCACACAAGCCCCCTATACCAGTCAATTGCTTGGTCACTTTTCCAGTCAGAAAAAGGGGAAATGCCTCCTGTGGGACTGCTATGTTCTCACCCACAGCCCTGTGATCTGAGTGGTACCAGGGAGAGCTGCCCTGTTTGGTCCAACCCATCTTTCCTACTAAATACAGCTGCCAGCTTTCTGCAGACATGCTGATTGAAAGTCGTGAGGGATCCGAGAGAGCCAAGAGAGACTGATTGAAAACAATTGAAACACAGATTTGTTGTGGCTCTTGTCATCTGAGAAGGGAACCTTGTGGCTTTGGTTGGAGAAAATGTATTTTCCAGTTTGATTGCGCTCAATTTTCTAGGGTTGTAACCACTGGCTCTGTTTAAATCTGGCATGTTATTGCCTCACACCCAGAGATGAGTGGACAAGACCGGAGAAAATAATTTTTCCTTTTACTGGTCTTACAACCTCACTAGAAAGTAACAATGCCGAGGTAGTCAATGAGTCAGGCCAACTTGTTGGCCCCTAATAGCTTGGCATGTAGACTTTGAGTCTAGGGAGTTGGTTGCTCTACTAGCCATTCAGAGATGGGTCCATCCCTCAGTGCGTTTTTCTCATTGGATATGGGAGCCAAAATATTCTGATCACAAAGTCACCTGACACTATTCAACCTCAACTCTGTGTCAGTTATATGCCAAATGAATTTAGGAGTGGAAATTAGTTTGCACCTGGTAAGGGATATATAAAAAGTCAATATAATAGAAATATCATAAGTAAAGGAGTAACACAGGTAAAAAGGGATGAATATAAATAGCTTGAAGGTGCAGCTGTTGTTTTGCTTGACTTGCATTTTTCTCTCCTTTCTCCTGGCAATCGTCCCTCAATTTTTCTTCATGGAGACCCCCCCTTGCCCCTGCTCTTTGCTTTGCTTTCTGGTTCAGCTTGGCTGATCTCCTCCTTCACTCTTGGGGTGGGGACACCATCCAGTGCTGGCCAATTAGTCTATTCCTGTCCCCCTAGTCACAGTAGTTATTGATTCAGGGATGTCTGTGTGATTAAAAATGGCCCATTTCTATTCAATCCTGAGTTTTTTGTTGGAACTTTTGTTAGCGCAGTTCTCTTTGTGCTGGAGTTGCTGAGCTGGTGAAAATAAGCCTGAGCTGCTGGTGGCACTTTGCTCCATAATGTGAGTCTGCTAAAAGTGAAAGAGCCTAAAGGGAGAGGAGGCTGGAAGTCAGAGACCAAGTCCAGATTGTCTCATCAGAGCACCATGATCCAGTCTCACGAGCTAATCACCCTCTACTGCCCAAGTTCCGGTTGGATTGTTAGTATTTTTAAGAAAAGCAAGGCGCTTGGTTGGTGTAATCACTAAAGAGCTCAGCTCCAAACAGAAAGAAAGATGAGGGTATCTTTTCGCTAGAGGTTGATGTCCTTGCCTGTGGGGAAAGTTCTAGTCTGCCCTACAGGATGATTATGAGTTATAATTTACTCATTGGGAAGGAGTTTGGCTTGTGGACAACAAAAGAATTTAAACTGACAGTGACACAAGCACATCATGGGCTCAGGAGAAAAAAGTCCCTCACAATTTTCGACTGTTGGAAGAACTTGCAGAAGGCAAGAAAGGAGTAGGGGATGGCACGGTTAGCTGGGGTCTAGAAGACGATGAAGGCATGACACTTACAAGATGGACAGGGATGATAATTAGGCCTCCAAGAACAATGTACGAAAGCCAGATATACAGCCTTAAACTAGAATGTGGGCCTAAGCACCTAGAAGCACCCCCTTTTGTAATATTTGTAACAAAAAATCATATGTATTGGATTTAATAGTTCTAATGGAGTGGTGGACCCAAGAGCCTTATCAGTGCTGGCCAAATGGAAGAATTCTGACAGCATCGAAGTTGCCCTGCAAGAGCCCTTACTGATGTCTAAAGAACAAATGAAACCTACTGATGTCTAAAGAACAAATGAAACTCCCTCAGCTGCCTGAACGACAGTGATACAGCAATTCATCTCCAAGAAAATAACCACAGCAGGCCTTCCCTCCCCCATTAGATTTAAGCTGTCTTCATTTTCCATTTTTTAGATAATGTCTCATAGACCTCAAAATACTGGACAGGAAGCTCCCATTCAAGGGAGAGTTATCTTAAGACACTGTATATGATACTAATATCTTGTCCATTTGAAAGATATTAGTTATGCTCTCACAAACAAACAAAACAAAGAATTTGAACTAAAGTGTGTTTCAATATTAGGAAATAGGGATCTTAACTGAGCTCACACTTTGGTTCAGAACTCCATAGTAGCCTTTCCCCAGGTAAACTGATGGACATGAAGAGAAAAGACCCCATTGAGCGAGGTTCTAGTCAATCAACAGTGGTCAGAATTGTGTAGCTCTGCATTCATTAGTGATAAGAACAGACTGACATTTCTCCTCTTCCTCACATTATATGAACCTAGGACTTCCTGGCAGCCTTTGCAGAGCTTGGAGCACAGGCTGCACTGCTTAGACTGATGACAAGGTCCACATATCTGGAGAGATGGCTTTTTCCCATGTCTGCCTGAAACACCATGTGGTGAGTTTTTTGAGGTGTAGCATCCTGGATGGGGAATCATGGGCTCAGAAAGGTTGAAATGAACTTCTAGAATGGGATTTTTGAGGTGGTGCTCAGCCAAGTGTTAGAAAGAAGAGATGGAGGATCGCAGATCCAACGAAGCATAATGGGAAGAAGCACTGCAAGAAAGATCCAGGAGATAGTTGCCGATCTCTTGTGCATTAACTCCCGTTGAAAACTGCAAAGACAATTTGGTATACACATAGTGGAGAAGACTGAGCATATCACCACTGAACTTGGATTCTATACGTACCATTCAAATGGTGTGAAAGTTTGGTTTATTGTGCCAACCTGGCCAATAGAAACATGGGGAATTGATCAGGTCACAGTTTGATTGGAGGGCAAAGAGATAAATGTCTTAGGCAAGGGCCTCCCTCTGGTCTTTTGCTCTCTGGTGATCAGACCAATGTGCAACTGCTTTATCTAGTTCTCTGCTTCAAATTGTGAACTGCACGGCCTGTGGAACAGCCAATCCATGATTCGTGTCACTAGAGCTTGAGGGTCCTTCGAGACCTATTTCACCAAGTTGCTGGTGTGTATATCACTTGAGCTTGAGGCTGGTGGATCCTGTCATCTTGCTTTACTTGAGTTCAATATCCCATTGTCCAGGTAAACTAGAGAAACAAATCCATAGACATGCATATGGATACAAGGGTATGGTTTATATACAAGAGGGAAAGGACATTAAGAAAGCATCCCAACCCAGTCCAGTTCAAAGTCAAAAGTCCAATATTAGCCCACATGGCTGATACCAGTCTATAACATCTCCTTCCGACTCATGAAGTCACAGGCCAGTAGGTTCAGAGTCCCTGTGCTGGGGTCCCCTCATGGCTCCTCACTTCCAGGGCTCAGGGTCCATCAACAGCATCCAGTGGTGGTAGAACCAACTCAGCGCTGACAGGGGTTTCCATGTGGCTTCTCCAGCTTCAGAGGTCTGGTTCCATCAGGATAAGGTGTGTGACTTCTCCTCTGACTTGTCCAGCTCCTTGAATGCTGCCATCTTGCCTTGTTCATAGTTTGCTGTCTCTCAGACTAATTCCCAACAACTGGGAAGATAGTTTCTCATCTTCACAAGGGAAATATCATGAAATTTCCCAGAAGTCTCAGGAGAAAGCCAAGCCCACACGGAAGCCTCATTGGCTACTCAATGGCTATTTCCAGATTAACAGGCTAGACTCCACCCCTATATCTCAATCATGAAATTAACATAAGCACATGACCACCACACCCATTCAGGATACTGAATATATATTCATAATAAGTGTCCTGATTTTTTTTCTCTAGAGCAGTGCTTCTCAAGCTTCCTGCTGCCTGAACCTTTTAATATAGTTCCTCATGTTGTAGTGACACCCAACCACAAAATTATTTTTGTTGCTACTACATAACTGTACTTTTGATTCTGTTATGAATTTGGCAATACCAGTGAAAAGATCATTTGACCCTGAGTTAGTCCGTATAGACTAGAGGAACAAATTTCAGAGACACACATATAGGTATAAGGAAAAGGTTTATATTCAAAAGAAATGTGACACTAAGAAGGTATCCCAATCCAGTCCAGTGCAAAGTCATAAGTCCAATATTAACCCATATGCCTGCAATCAGTCTATAATGAATGCTTCCGACTCAGGAAGTCACAGGTCAGTGGGTGCAGAATTATGGCGCTGGCAGGGGTCTCCCCATGGCTCCTCGCTTCCAGGGTTCAGGTCCATCAACAGCATGCCACTCCAGCTTCAGAGGTCTGTCTTCATCAGGGCAAAGCCCTGTGGTCTCTCCGCTGGCTCCTCCAACTTCTCCGAGGCTGCCAGATTGCCTGTGATTAATTGTCTCTGAAACTAACTCCCAACAACTGGGGAGATAGCTTCTCATCTTCACGAGGGAAATATTGCGAGATTTACCTAGAGTCTCAGGTGAAAGCCATACCCACATAGAGGCCTCATCGGCTACTCAATGGCTTTCTCCTGATTAACAGGCCAGACTCCACCCCTACATTTCCATTATAAAATTAACATAAGCACATGACTGCCACAGACCCCCAAAGGGGCTGCAACCCACAGGTTGAGAACTGATGCTCTAGAGAAACCTGCCTAACACACATGGACAGAGATAGAATTTTCCCCCTCAATGGCAGAAGACAGGCGGTGCATGTGGCATGCAGCCTCTGGGTAGACTGGATGGATAAATTCTCCCATCCAGCTGAACTGTAAGATGGAGCCTGTTCTTAGAGGGGGGAATATGACTAGAGATTTCCATTGCGAACTTCTCAGAGGTTAGAAGTTCCTATTTTATGTGCCTTGCAGGACTGTGGGCAAAGGAAGGAAATAGATCTCTTGACAGTGTGTGCTGTGAGTTAGCAAAACTTGGCATTAATGATCATTTGATCTCATTTGTGCTGGTTATTAAGCTATTGTCCCTCATCTGTAAACTGTCCTTTTATGCCTAGCTTTGTGATGCTGGGGCTGGGAAACTACAGACGACATCTCATTAGTTCTGTTAATAGAGGTTGCTGGATGGAGACAGAGTTGGATGCGGGAGAAGTACTGTTCTCTTTGTTATTTCTTCCTGTAACTGTCCACAGCAGCCCATTAACACTTCTTTCTAGCCACAGAGGTTGGTTGCTGCAGCAATTGGCTTCTCAGTTTGCAGCTTTTTTTGCCCTTCACAGAAAGAGTCTCATTGCATCAACTCAAAGGCACTTCATCCTTAGTGCTAGACTCTACCCCCAGAAAGGGCAGACATTCTGATCTCCTCCCTCTGCTCTCAGCCTCAGGATTAGGCATCATTTTCTTCCATAAGTTATCTTTGTCTAACCTTAACCAAATGTGCATTTATGTCATCTGCTGCACAAGACTATTTTAAAGTGTTAACAAGCAAAGATGTGACTTTGACCCAAGCAGTGGTCTTTTTCAGTTGCCTCATATGCATGTGAAAGCTGGACAAAGAACACAGACGCCCAGAGAAGAATTGATGCATTGGGATCATAGTGTCTGGGAAGAGAATTGACTTTCAGGGAATGAAAAAATCGGTCTAAAGTTCTTAAGAAGAACAGCTAGACCCCCTTCTCATCTACTTTGGATATTTGTCTGCAAGAATAAACCCCTGGAAAGGGGCATCATGCTCATTAAAGCATCATCAAAAAAAGAGGAAGACCCTTAAAAAGCTAGATTACACAGTGGCTGCAATAGTTGGTTTGCATATGGCGATGCTCTTTGGGGTGATAGAGCCCTGCAGCATTTCTTCCTGATCTTGATAGGGTCACTGAGTCTGCAGGCACCGTACAACACATGACGGCCACAGTACATGCTGGAGGTTAGATTTATAATCAGATGTGTTGACAAAGGAAGGCCTGGCAAAATTTGAAACCCAAGCCCGTTGCCATGAAGTCAATTATAAGGCAGTGACCTTGCAAGGTCGTGTGAAAGTGCTCAGTGGGGTCTCCACGACTGATATTTTATAACAGCAGACTTTTCTTCCCCTGGAGCAGCAAGTGGGTTGGAACCACCAATCTGTCAGTTAGTAACTAAGTGCTTGACGACAATACTACAAGGGCTATTCCTGATGACCACTTTCCAGAAAATCAGCCTCTGAAAATCCTAGAAAACATAGTTGTGGTCTCATATCATGAGATGGAATCCAGTGTCAGAATCAACGAAAGGGAATTGGCTATATCTATATTTGCAGTTCCTAAAATTTTGTATGGGGATGTAGTGGGTTTAACTTTGAGTTGATAATTGAAAGGTTATTGGTTCAAATCCACTAACCTCTCTGTGAGAGAAAGATGTAGCAGTCTGCTTCTGTGAAGATTTGCAGCCTGGGGAATCCTATGGAACACTTTGGCTCTGTCTTATAGCGTCATAGAGCATTATAGAGTTGAATTAATGGCAATGTTCTTTTGCTTTTATGCATGACCAGTAGCCTCTCTTAGATTCTTTCTGTCTAATTACTGGTCTGATTTATTTTTACTTAAAATATACTCCTTTTATGTAAGATATGAGAGTTGGAAAACCTTGTTATCCCCAGAAGATTTTAGATAACTAAAAATGGAAAATAAGCACAAAACCCAGGCACTTTAGAAGCAGAATTCTTCCTACTCTTGTACATATTTGTTTAAAATGTCTTTGTTTACAATACATGATAGCACTAAATGATCTTGAAAATCAGCTCAAATGTTCTTCAAGTCATAAACAACCAACTTCTATCAAGTCAATTCAGATTTATGGCAACACTATAGGTCAAAACAGAACTGTCCTACAATGTTTGCAGAGCTGTACATTTTTACAGAAGCAGACCAGCATATCCTACTCCCAAGGAAAGTGGCTGGGGTGTTTAAGCTGCCAGCCTCTCAATGAGAAACTGAGTAGATTTTGTTTTCCTTTTTTTAAATTTGGAGTTAATGTATATATCATTAAATAGTTCAATCACGTCAAGCAGTATTATATAATTGCTACCACTGAGTTGCAGTGATTGATCACACCTGAGACATTCAGTTCACCCAAGAGGTGTCTTGCCTATGTGATTCTGGCATTGAGTTTTAGTTTCAGGTATAGTGAAGACATTGGAGAAAAACATGTCTAAGACTATTTTAAAAGCTGGCACCTAAGCATCTGTGTTTGTCAATAAGAGTGACAAATAATGAAAGCAATCCAAGGGGATTATGGTTTGTATGTGTCCTTTAAATTCTTGGCTGCATGCTTTGGTAGCATATTCAATGATTGGAAAGGAAAGTTGGGAAAGGTGAATGCTAACAGGATACCAGTAGGTCTCAGTCACCTTGGCCACTAGCCAAGAATGCCACTCTAGGTAGTGGCAGCCTGCCTGCAGGAGAGTTGTCCAGTCATTGGGTTTGTCATTGTTATGTTTTGCAGTACAAAAAAGAGAGAAAATATGTTTGGTCCTCACACTACCAGGTAACAAAAGCAGAGCAATGTTCATCTCATGTTTTTTGGACATTTATCAAGAGAACTCAGTCCCTGGAAGAGGACAACATGCTTACTGCTTTTTTCCCCATATCATTCTCTAGTTTTACTGCTTTGTTTCCCACCAGTTTCAACCAGTAAGGGCCAATGCTGATGTCTGAGGGCTTATTAGAGTAGCTAACAGGTTACAACTGGAGTGAGATGTGCTCAGGCTAAGTTATTCATGCTGGACATTTCCTTCTCTCCTGTGCTTCCCTTTGGTCCTCAGATAGTTGGCTTTACTTAGGCAATGATCCAGAGCTCTGTGGGGGCTATCAATGAATGCCCAAAGAGCAGGCCACTCTGCTGTAAGCCTCAATAAGAAGACACTCAGCACCAATTCCACAGATCAACAAAACCCAGCCTCCCTTCCCCACTTGTCACCTCCAGTTAGCAGTGCACAGGTACCACACTCTAGCAGCCAGTCTCCTTCCCTGAAGTATTGAGCGTCTCTGTCCTCTGGTTCATCCAGTACTCTGGTTTTCAAGATGTCTCCGGGATTAAGAAGATTCACACACAGGGATCTTGAGGTCCAGAAGACACAATCCACTCTTGGCTTTTGCTGCTAGTGAACTCACTCATGCACTGCTTCTGAGATGGTTCACGCAATAACCTGCAGGATGGTAATCACTCACAATTGAATCACAAAATACAATCAGTTCATTCCCCACCATCTTACTCCGAAGTGTCAGGAAAACAAGGACCATTTGATAGGAGTAACGGTAGTTATGGCTAAAGGAGCCATATTAATTCACTACATTGCTCTTGGTAGAAAGTGCATGGAAAAGAAGGAAACCTCCCACTAGAATCTATATGGATTGACAGGATGATTGCCACAATGAACTCCAGCGTAACAAGAATGTTGAGATGGGGCAGGTTCAAGCAAGGCTTTATTATGTTACACATAAGGTCATTGTGAGTAGCAACTGACTTGACTGCACCCAACAGCAGCAGCAGTAAACAACAATGGAAAAAACACCAGAATCCACCAAATTTACTATGCACTTTGCTTGTGCTCAGTATTCTTTGTCAGTAACCGTGCTTCAAATTTCTTTGGGAGTGCTACTCTCATTCATTCTGTCTCTGAGGTTTGGATTAGACGATTCCGCGCCTCCCTCCAATGATAGTTTCACATCCTTGTTTTGTTTAATTAGAGTTCCCCTCATTTACAATGATGGAGCAAAGAGAGGTGTAGGAGCCTGGACATCCAGGTAAGAGTCAGTTGTAACACATTTGTTAGAAAAAAATTGGTAAAAGAAATCTCATCAGGGATTGCTGTGAGGGTAGAAAATCATCCTGAAACTCTCACCACCCATCTTGGTCTACATGAGAGAAATAAGGTGAGAACACTGACTTGAGAGTTGAACAGATCTCAAGGAGAGAAGGACACAAGGAGATTGAGGGCAGGCACTGGACCACATTGATCAAGCACGAAGAATTACAGTGGCTTAACAGAATTTGTTTTGAAAAGTGCTTTCTGGATAATATTCACAAGTGTTGGAATAGTTTCAGCAGAAGCTTTCCCAATTCATAAACACAGGATTAACATGTTCCTAGACTCACAGCATAGATCAAAGTTTTACAATGACTTAGGCAAAAACATGAGGACTGCCTAGTTGGATAAAGCAAGGAACCCATTGAAAAGATTTTTATTGAACCAGGTGCTGCTCTTGTTACTGCTGGTGTTGGCTATTTCTTAGTCATTCTGGTTCCTATTGACCCCACATGACAGAGGAAAACTGCTTCATATAATTGAGATCTGCTTTGGAAAAAGAAGCAGACTGTCAGGCCTTCTCCCTTGTATAAATCCATCAATAGGTTCAAACTGCTAACATTTTGTTTGTATACTCAGTGTTTAACCACTGTGCCACAAAAGCTACTGAAAACACCATTGAAGACATTAGAATAATAGCAAAGAATAGGTACAGTCTCTTCTTTATTACAGCCTAAATTCTCATTGGGGAGTTGGACAATCAGCTCATATATCATAGTTTGGGTAGTGTCTTGGGTTCAATTATCTGAGAAGTAAAACAGGTGCAAATGTATACATACATATAGAGCAGTTCTGTGAGAAAACCAAGGGTGCCTGGAGAACGCCTGGGTATTTGGTGAGAGGGAGGGAGCAGGGGTGGGCGTTTCTCAGAAATGTGAAATGTTGGTGAGTCCTGTGGGACCCATGAGAGGGCTTCTTTCTCTGCCAGATTTTACCACTAATTAGGGGTGTACTCCGAGGAAAGTCACTCTGCTTCTTTAATTCTAAGTTTCTTTATCTGAGTACAGGGAGCACTCAGCTCTATCTTTCCCATAGAATAACTGGAGGGTTTGAAGTCTTCTAATACCCTTGGATAGCAGACCCAGCCTCTAGTTAATTCCTATTCTCTGAAATTATATTGAACAAGAATTTTGCAGGACTAGAAATAATTTCATTTCTGTTTCTTTTCCTACAATACCTGTTCTTTGGGTAATTTTATCTCTCCCGTACTCAGGGAGGTATAGCTATATGAGACCCTAGGAAATGTCCCTGAGTGCTTATCCAATGGAAACAGCTCCTTGACAAACATTGACCCTGGCCTCATCCCCGATATATTTATGTATATATCTACTTCTATATTTCTCTTGAGATGCAAAACAGTGATTCTTGTGTTTGTATATAAGAGCCATTTATTGACCTCAAGGATGTCAAGAAGGAGAATACTTTAAAACTGATTATTGTAATAAGTGCACTAGACTGCTTGATGTGACTGAACCATGGGATGTTTTGATATCTGTAAGAGCTTCCAATAAGAATATAAATAAATAAACAAATAAAAGACATTTATTTCAAGAAATTATCTACATAGTTTTAGAAGTAGGTAAGTTTAGTCTGGTTCAAGTCAGACCTCTCTGAACTCATGGAAGCTGATAAACAGGAAGGATGAGCAAGCAGAGGCTACGGGGCACAGACTGGTGGTGGCTGTAGAAATAAATGAACCTAAAGTCAGCCAAATTAACCCAGCTTTGGTAGTTCACTCATGGCTACTAAGGCTGCAGGTGATGCAACAGGAGATCTAGGAACCAGCTGCAAACTAGCTCCAACAAAAGACCAAGGACCAACAGAAGGCAAAGGACAACCAAGGAGATGCCATCAACCTAGTTGATAGGTTGAACTCCACCATTTCCCTTACCAAGGGATGTCAAGATGACATAATTCCTAAACATCTATAGCTTATATAATATGTATATATAATAGTCCCTCACTTGAAAAGGCAAAAGTTTAGAGGCCCCCAAATGAAAAGGGATGAAGGGCTCTAGAGCTCTCCTTTGACCCCTGCCTTGTTATGTTACCTTTGATGAGTGTCCTTAAACAGCTGAGACAAAATAGGACCAAGAAAGTGATTTCAAACAGCAACCATTCATTATCTCAGTTCGGGAGGCTTTATGTCAAAAATCAGGGTGTTAGTCTCTAGAAAGGATCGGTCCTTATAACCAGTTTTGTTTTTCTTTTTCTGGTACCACCAGATAGTTCTCAGCAAGAAGCTGCACCTCTAGTCACATAGTAGTCTCTCTTCTGTGTCCCTTTAAACGATATCACACATATCTGTATTAAGACCCACCTTCCTGCAGAGTGACTACCTGTTAATTGATAATATCTTCAAAGACCCTCTTTCCAAACAAGGTCAACTTCACAGATAGTAGAGGTTAGAATTTAAATATAATATGTCTAATGGGCCACTGTTCAATAAGTAAGAGACCTTGATTTCCCATATTCTAGTGTAAACCTGTCCCTTTTAGAATTCTGAATCATTATTAAGACAACACTTTAGTCACCACTTGAAGAATACCTACCAACAAAGTACTGAGTGAGTGTTTTGAGTGCATTGTCTTATTTAATCTGAACAAAAGCAGTCAAGTGAGATAGAAAGATGTTGCTGTTAGGGATTGTTGAGTGGGTCCTACTCACAGAGACTGTTGGTACACTATCTGATTCAATGCCATTCTCACAGTTGTTGAAGTTATTGGATCATGGAGATGCCTTTCTATTTTTTTTGCTGACCCTCTACTTTAGCAAGCATAATGTTGCTCTCCAGAGGCTAGTCTCTCCAAGTAATATGTCCAAAGTACATGAGAGGAAGTCTGCCTCTCCTCCATTATAAGGAGCATTTTGGCTTACTTCTTCCAACACAGATTTAGTTGTTCTTTTGAAATTACATTCAATAATCCTCAAATGTACCAATTCTCTTTCTTCCTTATTCATTGTCTAGATTTCATACCCACATTAGGAGATTGATAAGATCATGTCTTGGCTCGTCAAAATGATATCTTTGTTAATATTTTAGAGACCACTTTTGCAACAAATCTAATCAGTTAATTATATTGTTTCATTTCTTAAGTCTCAGAGAATAAGCTCAAAGAAGTTAAAGAATGCTCAGAGGTTATAACTTCCAGAACTTACATACAGACCGACATTCTTGACTCTAGGTTCACTGCAAATATTGATTGTGCTAGACTGCCTTCTCTAAAATTCCTGTGATTCTTAGATTGATAGGTAGATAATAGATAGATAGATAGATAGATAGATGATAGATAGATAGATAGATAGATAGATAGATGATAGATAGTAGCAAAACCAGAAATATTTTTGTGTGCATGTCCATTAAAATGTATACCAAAAGTGTACCTCACAGAGTTGTAGAAGTTGGTAAGTCCAGTCTAGTTCATGTGTGTAGGTCAGATGTTGCTAAGCTGGAAGCTTTTCCTAACCAATGCATCTGCTGAGGATGATGAACAAGGAAGCAGGAAGATGACAGACTGGTGGAGGCAGAAAATGATGAGCCCAAGTTCAGCAGGTCAGGATTAAACTGCAGAGTAAAATGAATCTCAAGGTTGGAAGCAATATGACAAGCTGCTGAGAGCTCCTTGGGCTGGCAGGGAACATGGTGGGCTGTTGGCTGAAGTCCAAAGAAGTGAAGATCAATGTGATGAATGCGGGATCCACATCAGCATGAAGGAATAAGCCCTCCCATCTCATCTGATTAAATAGGAATGCATTACACCCCCAAGGAAAGTGTAGTCCAATTTTATCAAAGGTATGATGGTAAGGCGGCTATAATGATGCAAAATTATCATACTGGAGCAAATTGAATAGGTCACATCATGGGAGGGGTCTCAGTTGACAAACTACTGAGAATTCTAGACAAGCCAAGTTGACACAAAACCTAATTATTGCATTTACCCTCTTAACTCTGTGGTAGTGTTTCCCTTCTCTGTTTGGGACCTCCATTGCCATGTGAGGATTTGTTTCAGTGTGTCTTTGAAGTTATTACTCTTTTTCTCTTTGTGAAATTGTTAACAAGATCAAAGCTTACAATATTGCATTGCAAGGGTGTATGGTTCTGTAATAAATTTATGAACTTAAGTGCTACCTGCAATTTCAACCAAACTTGATTTATGCTTAAGTTTTGTTTGGCTGATTGGCTATAGTGAAGCAAGTTATTAATTCTTTTTTTAATCACCATACATTATTCCACAGCACAGTATAAAAATGTCATCAAGTGCATTTTCAGAACGGTAATATATTTGTGAATAGTGGAATTTTGATGGCGCAATTGAGGCCTAATTGAAATAATATGATTCAAGGGGGAAATTTTGAGAATATTGAGTAAGAAAAATTTCTCTGCAATAGAGCAACAGCAGTTTTAATATTTAACAAGTGAAATGCAGGCTTCTCCAATGGCACTTGGCATACCTATAAAATGGTAGCAAGATCTGTGTGCTCTGGTCATTTCTAGTAAGGCTAATTGGTCATTTGCTCATCCCAACCTTGGAGATCATTTGTGAAAATGCAATTGAAAAAGTACTTGTAGGTATGATTCCAGAATGCTTTTCATAATGGCTGTTTAAAGAAATCAAAGTGATTTTATTAATTTTCCATTTCACACACTCAACCAGATGGAGGGAGAAATTCAGAGCTGGCCTTTGCCAAGCTGAAAGAGAAAGCAAACTTTCTTCCTTGAGGTGCTACTTTATTTCCCCATTTCCTCTCCATTTTTCATGAAATAGACTTCTATAGTGCCCTGTTGTCTTCCCCCTGCATACTCTTTCAGAAATGTTCTGTGCTGTGCCCTATTCTGTGTCCTATCCTAGAATAAATTCTAGGACATTTTTTCAGATAGCAATTGCAGACTCTTTTGCACATAGAATCTCAAATCTATATTGAATTGAACTAAATTAAGTGCCATTGCATAGGGTAGTCTATACTGCTGGTTGCTATCAAGCCCATTCTGACTCATGGTGGTCATACATATGCAGAGCAGGACTGCTTCTTAGGATTTCCGAGAGTATGACTTTTTGGAATCACATGGTCAGGTCTGCATTCTCAGATGCCTTTGGATGAATTTGAAGCATTATACTTTTGGTTAATGGTAAAACACTTAACCTTTAAACCCACTAGGGACTTCTAGGGTCAAATGTAACAAAATGAAATGTGATCTTAGCATCTGAAACTAGAAGGGTTGATAAATTCTTCATAGTAGAATCTACTCAATACTTGAGTCTTTTAGCTTAGGTTAGATTTCCTCATAAGCAGAGATTTCCTCCTGAGAATTGTTTTGAAATGTAAGGGGTAATTTCAGGCAAGGTGTGTGAAGTCCTGAGACTCAATCCTGCTTAACACCTCTAAGATGTGCTGTGAAAAATGCTCCTGCTTGGCACAGTAAGAGGGAGAAGACTAGAGAATTTACTTTGTAACTCCCACTCATCATTGGTTAAGGTTTTTTTCTGTGGACACTAACTCCCTTGACCATCTAACTTGCTCTGATGGAGGAGAAGAAACTCTAATTTGGAGAGTCATGGTGCTTGCAGTAGGATACCAATGGATATTGAGTCTTCAGGTTACATGGATAACAGCACTGTCTGCTACATTCTTGCTGCAAAAATATCATACCAAGTTTGTTCAGGTCATTGGTGTTCAGTGATAATAATCTGCAAGTCTCTGAAAGAACAACTCTTGCTTCCAAAAAGATTTTCATGTACACTTTGGTTCTAGTTATTTAAGTCTTGGGATTAAAAAGATCACAATGCCCATCTCATTCCTTCACATTTCTTAGCTCCCCTTTATGATGTTACCTCCCAAGCCCTGATTCTTCAGTGATACCTAACATACCTAGTTCTTCTAGTTCAAAAAGGGAGTGCAAGTCGGGTCTTCCCTACTTCCTCTTTGTGGTAGTTACATCATCTGTTGTCAATTGGGGATGAAGAGTTCAGGGGTGGATTCTAGGCTACCAAACAGGATCTAGCCAATGAGGCCTTTGGGTGGGCATGGCCTTTCTCTGAGGATCCTGGGAAAACTTGGGGATGTCCTCATTGGGTGTGGAAGACACACACTCTCTCAACCCTTGGAGTCTCTCTACTCACAAGGCTGACTCCCTGTAAGACATCCCTGAGAATCAGCCCCATGGACCTATGCTGATACAGCCCAGGGTGCTGAAGAAGCCATGGAGAGACCCTGCCAGCACTGAGATATTTACAATGCCACTGGCTCCAAAGATTTTCTGCCCACTGGCCTGTGATCTCCCCACATTCAGCATCATTGCATGTCTTTCATGAGTCTGAAAAGGACTTCATAGATTGGTATCAGATATATGGGCTAATATCTGACTTTAGGGCTTGGACTGGACTGGTTGGGATGCTTTCTTAATGCACTATTACCCTTTTTATAAAACTCTCTCTTATACACATATGAGTTTCTATGAATTTGTTTTTCTAGTCTACTCAGATTAACACAATTTTTGTTGTGTTTTCCTTTGCTGAGTTCCCTCATTCTAATATATTTTGAAAGAGGACAGTGGATTCTAATGGTGCAACTTAATATAGTGAAGAAAGGTGGCTGTGAGGTCAGACAGACTATGTTCAAATCCTTGTCTATATGATCTTGGGCACTGTGATAGGTAGTTTTTGTGTTAACTTGACTGGATCAAGATTCTCAGTGGTTTAGCAGTTACACCTAGTAAATTCCTATGATGTGATATATACTTGCGATGAGTAACTGTTGACTGTAAGAAAATTTGGGTGGGACATAACACTCTTACTCAGGTGACAGACCTGATGCAATCACAGAAAAGGAATTTTCCTTGGGAGCATGGCGTGCTTCCAATATAATTAGATGTTGTGGAAAAGTCTTCTTATTTTACTGGATATGTATCCTACCTTGGTTCCTTAACCTCCAATTCTTTGGACTTGAGCCAACAGCCTGCCATCTCCATACAATTCTCGGAGTTTTCACCTGCCTGCCCTCTGATCTGCTAGCCTTGGATTCGTTCATTTCTGCAGCCCTCAAGCTGCTACCTTCCTGCAGAGCTTGGATTTGTCAGTCCCACAGCTATTCCCACCAGGAAAAGCCTTTAGTCTAACATCTGACCTATAAGGTGCTCTTTCTCTCCAAATATATATATATATACACACACATATATAAAATATATACTTGAGTATATATAATATATATAAAATATATACTTGAGTATAAGCTGATCTAAATATCAGCTAAGACACCTAATTTTACCACAAAACTGCTTAAAATGTGCTGAAAAATTCAGCCTATATGTGAGTATATATGATATATACACTATATATATACATTACATAGGCAAGCCTCACTGGTTTTGCTTACATTTTCCCCTCTACCTTGGTTTTTCATTCCAAAATAGATAATATCACTCCCCACACCCCCCCTAACTTTGGGTATAAGATAGTGTCTGGGGTGCAGGAACCTCTGAATAGATATTGTTATTAGCTCCTTTTTGTTGAGCATATTCTCAGTTGTTGATAAGTTCTCAAGTTTGTCTGGGTTACATAAAATTCAATCTATAATTTATGGGTATAGATAGAAGCAGCTGGACTGATTGAAGAGAGAAATGGTAGGTGGACAAAGTGGTAACCAGTTGATCGTGGAAAACAGTAAGTTCAGACTTTGAAGTGGATCATGAGGCAAAGTTCCATCCTGTCAGAGATGAGAAATTCCTCCAGAGGAAGTAGGTATTAACTCAGAGGGAATACCCTTATTCCAGGGGATCGAGTAGCAATTGTGTCTGAGTGCTATGTAGTGGGAGCTGCCTTTGGCATATGATTTACTTCACCCTCTGGCTGGGGGAACCACACCACCAACCTCTGGTTTTTACTAGTAATGGTGATGACATGAGCAGTAGTGCAGAAAGACTGTACTTTGGGGAATGATCCAACCCTGAAGTATGACTAGGGTTCTGTTTCCATTAGCTATAGGTAACCTAAGCAAGGAAATGAAACCTTAATATTTTGAACCATATGGGATATTATTAGACATGCCATGTCCACACAGAGCACTGCTCACACCAGGGACTTGGTAACAGAGGCAGAAGGTGGGGATAGTAGGGATATGGAGACAAAAAGTTTGGGGCTCTGCTGGGTACATGGAAGGCAAACTGAGAGAATGTCTCAGGGGACAG
The DNA here is from genome assembly GCA_004026705.1 of Nesogale talazaci. Lineage (NCBI taxonomy): Eukaryota > Metazoa > Chordata > Mammalia > Afrosoricida > Tenrecidae > Nesogale > Nesogale talazaci. Next base: position 108,225 of record PVJH01003152.1, read on the forward strand.
TGGCATAAGCTATCAGGGATAGGGATAGAAAAATAGTCACACAGCAGTATATGGGAACTCATCTTAAGGAGTAAACTAAGCTGTTATCCTAGACCAGCAAGACCCATGGAGTTTCAAGAATGATGGTGAACATTGTGCTTTCACTTCTCAATTTCTGCTCTCATCTCTGGCCTCTGAAGAGTTCCCACTTTGATCTTCACAGCAGGGCTTGCAAACTTCTTCATGGGGATTGATACGAGGTTTGAAAAACAAACGTGACAGAAGTCATCTTCCCATACACTCTGGAGGTGGAACTGCGAGTTAAAGATAAAGCACACAGCGTCCATGGCAACCATGGCCAGAGGTTCAAGGTGGGAGAAGGGATTGGAGGAGTCTGTGTCATCAGTGCCGCTCTGGTGCTGAGGGTGCCAGTCCCCTAGATGCCAATGTTCATCACTGTCTCCACATCAGAGATTGAGAACAGGACTCCAATGTAACTGCTGGCATGGAGAAGGAAACAGTAATTGAAATAACCTGCAGCATGTATTTTCAGGATCCACATTTCATGCTTATTATTAGAGTCTCGTATTCCTTTCCATGAATACCTGCATGATATACAGAGTTAAAATATCAAGCAGGTACCTAAAAGAGTAGAGCTTCATGTCAACCAAATGCACGGTGGAAGAAAGGCCAATGGATCTATTAACCAACCAACAAACAAACATTGAGAGTCCTATGAAGCATAGATCTGCTCTTACACACACATGGATCATCATGAGTCCGAGTCAACTTGACAGAATCTTCTGGTATTCCTTCACAAAGTTTGGAGATCTCAGTGATGGTCTTCAAAGAGCACCAAAATCTTCTCTTGCCCGACTGACACTTTCCATTAACCATTGCACAAGGTGGGAAGAGTTTTGGGGTTGACTGCAGTGGGCCTAGTGAGCTGCTGAAGGGATTAGGGTTATAGGACCCTTGCTCCCAGCTTCTTTTTTTAATTTTTTTTTGCTCCCAGCTTCTAAGGACCTCTTTTGTTTCCAAGATTGTGCATATCAGTTCCTTACAGCGCCACATCTGCAGAGACTTGATCATGTGCTTATACGTAGAAGCAAGTTGTGGGGCTGAGACAAAAGGCAAGTACTCTGGCAGAGTTTGGAGGCTCGCTAGACTGATGTTTGTACAAAGCATGGAAGTTGATGATAAGAAGGATAGACTAAGGCTGGCAATGGGGTCCTTTATGCTAGAGCATTTGGAGGGAGGAGGCTGCAGGGGAGAGGGCCAACTGTAGCATTTGGTGAAGGAGTTTGGGAATGGAAGGGCTTGCCCTACACCAGAAGAACAACCTCCAATTCACTGAACAGTCAGCGATTTGGGCATTTGTTTTGGATCTGTTCCATAGACTCTAAGAGTTGAAGGGAGCTTGCAGTCAATCTCCCATATAATCTTTTGTTTCTGATACTCCCTGATGCTGACACCTTGAACGTCCTTGAATATCCCCCCTAGCAGGAGGCTCATCAGCTCTTGAGACAGCCACTAATAGGAATCTCTGTCTCTTAGACAACATATCCTCGATTGAGCTGAACATCACCACTGGAGCCAACTTTGCTCCCTGGTGTGTGGAGGCTTTTACTTCATCACAAAGATTCATTCTGAGATCTGTGTTAGGGCAGGGAGAAATGGGCACACCCTCTCTCTTGCTTCCAATTTTCTACTTAATGCAGAAAATTACCCCAAAGCTTGTTGTGGTTCTGGATGAATGGCAATCAGCTCCCAGAAGAGGAAAAGTCTTCCAACACTTGGCTTTTCTCTAATTAGACATCAAGATTCTACTCTCTAGGGGTTTCTTGAAGTCTCCTGTGTTTTCTGCATTTAGCAATCCTCTGGTGACAAACGTGGAGTACAGCAGAGTCATATTCCTGTGACTCAGAGCTGCTGCCTTCCACAGGCACAGAAAGACTCTGATGGTACAGGGCCTCTAGGGATTGGGACAGAGCACTTGTATCTTGTCTTTACCTCTCATTGTATTCAAATTGAATTTCCTTAAACGAGCCTTCTCTATTCTTTATGGAGGTGGGTTGAGGGGAGGAATATGACTGCCAACATTGCATTACAGGGAACTATTCTCAGGGAGAGACTCAACCCTGCTCCCTGCCCCATTTCCCAAACACAGGCAAAAACCTTGATTAACATGACTTGAGTTATATATCTATCTGTAAACCAGTTGTCTATAGCCATGTGGTATGTTAAGTTGGAGAGAAAAAGTTCCCCATAAAAAACAGAGACATTTCATTCTGGACACACCAAATGTTCAATATGCACCTCCAAGTGGGAACCTCCCTCAGACTTGGGATTTTGTTTTGTTTTGTTTTGTTTTTCGGAGGGGGCGGCATCACTGTCCTCTGGTGGTGGGAGTAGGAGGCCCAGTATTGCTGCTGGATTTGAACCTCTAATCCAGTGGGCCGCAGTCCCGTGCACAACCACTATGCCACCGGGACTCAGTCCCAGACTTGTGTTTTAAAGTGCACCCTTTACATTTTTTTTCAGTGTCTTTTTGTTCTAGTTGTCTACAAGAAAATGGGAGGACGGGAGAGACAGTCTCAAAGTCAGTGAATATTTGAACAGATTTTTAATTATTCCAAAAAGAGGGGAAACAAAGCCCTCCTCATCCACCAATGATTCTGACGAAGCCCGAGAAGAGCACACTGTTGGAAGTCTTTGTGTGGGTCAAATTATGACTTGTCTTAGCTACTAAAAGCAGTCTTGGTGGATTGAGTCCACCCAGAGGTGACCTGGAAGAAATACCTAGCAAGCTACTCCTGAACAACCAGCCACTGGACACCCTGTAGTCATCAGTTAGCTGGATTAGAATTGACCTGACATTGATAGCTTAGGACTAAGCATGGCATTGCTGCAAAGAATCTGAAAAGAGGCCTAGAGAACAGTCATCATGAAGTCCATGAACCAGAGTGTATGATTTTCCTTAAGCCTAATAATGCTAAGGACACCTAATGGTGCAGTGGGTGAAGCAAGGGATTGCTAACTGAAGGGTTGGCATTTCAGACACACTATTTCTCCTGCTTTTTAAAAGATGAATCAGTCAAATTCTGGAAGAATTTAAGCACTATAGGGTAGGTCTACTCTGTCCTATGGGATGCTGTGAGTTGCAATCAAGTTGATGGCAATGAGCTGTGGTTTATGGTGATAGCACTCATTTTATATAATTGTTAATTAGCTAGCTAGTTTTTCAACACATTTAATATGAGAGGATGCCATGGTTCATGGAAAAACTCTGTTACCTTTCAGGTCCATTTTTTCACCAAGGTTTTGAAACCCCTTTGTATACCAGGCCCTGTATATCAGGAACTAGGTACAAGAAAGAAAATAGGACAGATGTTATATCTTAGTTTGGTGAGGAGATAAATTGTAAAATATCAAAATAATAGGGGATCGTGGGGACTATGGTGCTATAGGGAGCTAAAAGGGGTCTTCCAAGTATATTACAGTAAAGAGAAATGTTAGTAGATAAGAGTATATGGTAAGAATAAAAAGTGAGAGTTTCAGGGAAAAGCTTTAAAAACAAACACAAGAATTAACATTAAGCACAGTAGTCAAGGTCATGGGTGGTGGGGTAGGGTTCATGGCACATCCAAAAAAATCAAATGGACTTGACTACAGAAGATACTCTCTTAGGGTTTGGATTGTGAGTCAGGGTACAGAGATTTTAATCACAGATGTAGCACCTCCTTGGACCTCAGTTTAACATGCATAACATGAATGGGTTGTGTGCTAATGTCTAAGGTACTGCTAAATTTTCTGGCAATGACTGCATATATATTGTTGATCTGATGGTCAAGGTTAAACTGTGCTCTGCTTACTCTGTGTAGGCTAGCGAATCTGTAATCAATTTGAAAAAGCTCCTGTCCAAAATGAATTGATTACAATTTGCTAACCTACTGGTGTGGAATAAGACAGCCTAATTTCATATATTCAACAAATATTTATTGGATACAGGGCACTGAATAGGATAAAGAGTTTGCAGTCTACTATGGGGATCAGGAAGGTGAATAGGCTGTTAGAGCCCAGGGTCGAGTTTTGATTAAAAAAAACAAACAAACAATCTGCCCCTGAGGACAGGTCTTGAGCAGTTTAAAATCACTAGCTGCTCCAAGGGAGAAAGGTGAGGCACAACTCTCAGAGGTGCAGAGGAGTATTTTTACCCTGTGCTATAGGGATGTCCTGAGTGGGAATCGACTTTATGGCAGTGAGTGATCAGCAGGAACTGAGGTAGCAGTGGACTTTAAAAAACGGTTTAGATGGAGGGATTATAGGAAATCACATAATGGGAAAAGGCAGAACATCCGAGGAAACTTGCTAAGGAAGTGGCATCATATGTGGTATTTGAAAGATAAACTGAACGTCCTGGGAAAAGTAGGATGTAGGGGTATAAGAGTGCTACCGGTGGGAAGAGCAGCCTATATAATGAATGCGTGAAAGCACATAGTAGGTTTGAGATAGATGCCTGATAATTGATTTTGCAGGCCTGGTTACATGCTAAAGCATCTACATTTTGCTCTGAGTGGTGAGGGAAATTAGAAAGATTTTAAGTTGCTGAAGAAACAATGGTTGTTCCTCGCCTCTCTTCACACACAACTTGTTCATAAGCAGGCCTTTTCTGTTTCCAAGCTTCATTCCTAAGCATTGCTTGAAAAGCCAGAAATCACTCTTTTTTAAGCTTCTTTCTCTTGTATACTTTCAGTGGTGAAATCCTGTCCATTCAATGCACTTTCTGAGCATCCATCCTTTCTGTCTATGTGTGTCACTATGGTGTCTGAAACATCCATACTAACAAGGAATAGGAAGTAAGGCCAACTTATTTATTTCTGAAAGCCATACAGATCACAGCAGTTTAATAGACCAAACTGATCATGGGGATGATACAGCAGTGGACAGTACATTGACTTGTTGTGCATGGGTCACTTTAAGTTGGGCCTTACTTGACCTTGACTGCAGCTAACAACAAAACCCTGCTTTTAATATCCCTGTGGACAAATGAGCCCCTTGGGGCCGGTGGTGGGATTGGAGCTACTGGATGGGTAGAGAGAAGGTGGGGTAGAGAGAAGGTGGGGTAGAGAGATGGAACCAACTGCAAGGATATACACAGAAGCTCCTACTGGAGGACAGGCATCAAAGGAGTGGGCTGGGGGAGAGGTTGGACAGTATAAGATATGACAGAACAGTCATAGTTTATAAAGTATTGAGGGTTGGTCGGGGAGAGGGGAGCAGAGACAGAGGGGTAAGGATGGGAAGCTGATATCAAGGGCTTAAGTGGAAAAGTGGATATTTGGAGAATGATAGCAGCAGTGTACATGCAAAGGTGCTTGGCACAGTACATGTATTTATGTATTGTGAAAAACAATGTACGCACCCCCAATAAAATGATTTTTAATAAAAAAAGATCCCTGTGAAGATTCTTTTCATGGTCTGCAAGTCCCTGTCTCTACTGGCTCCTGCTTCAAAAGTGGATGGAGCTCACCTTGGTTGTCAATACTGTGGCCACAGTGGTCTTTTTTATAAGTCTTGAGAATATGCCCTGAATGTGTTCTCTAAAGAGCTGTCGGATAGAAATGAGTTTGTTTCAGATGTGGAAAGAGTATTGACACCCACCTTAGACCCAGCACAGTGCTGCAGCAGCTCTTGATTCTTTAGTTCCTTTTGTTTCCAGCAAGAAGGTTTTTTGTTTATTTGTTTTTAAACATTTTATCTTGTTCATGTGGAACTCTCCCAATGATAATGAAAACCTCTCTCAGTTAAAATTTTGGTCTGCAAAGGACAGTTCAAATCTTACAGGTTTAAACATTTGTATTATTCATGGATATATTAGTGTCTATTATAGGCTTGTGGTTAGAAATTCTTTATGTAAGATTCTTTCACTCAGGTGTCTCAGCCTTGAGTGATCAGTATGTCATATTGACCAACCATTTCCTCCTACCTTATTCTCTAATGCTGTTTGTTTTTAACCTCATCCTCTCTTGATTTTACAATCACTTTTGATGAATCATTCTCCATTCCTGCCATCCCCCCAAAGTGACACCATGTCTTTTGTACTAAATATATATGTAACAACATATTTGACATTTCAATAATCTTTATAGATACAACTCAGTGAAATTCTGTTCATCATGTTGTTCATCACATTTACTTCATTTATCTATGCTTAGGAGACACTGTACTTCTGTTATGGGACATAATTACATGCAAGAAGGGCAATTTACCCTTGCAGTAAATTTCTTACTGTGTATGTAGTAGCAGTGGCAGTAGTAATGAATGACTAGTGGCAAGTGGGCTACATGATCATAGCTAAATCATACTCTGCCTTTGGCTACTGTGTGGTATGTCCCCTCCATGCTGGGAGTTTTGGTATCTAGTCTAGAGTCAATTTTATTTATGAATAAGTCAGTATTTATGAATAAGACTTCCATCTTCTCTGGAGAAAGTGACTTCTGATTTTTTTTCTAGTGAACTTTAGGATGGGTCAAATCTAGGATTAGTCTTCTTGCACAAGTAGAAACCCTTATTGACCAAAGAATGCTATCTCCATCTTAATAACTAGGTCCTAAGTGCACCAGAATTCTCATTTTCCCTACTCTACAGACGTCTTACCTACTTCCATTATCCCACCTGCCCTTCCCCAGAGTCTCAGAAAATCAAAAGAACTCTCATTATTACCATGAAAGTCATAGTAGCTTTCTTTGAGTCTTCACAGGTCATCAGAGATTCTGTTCCTATCTGTGGCTTTTGGTTTTGAATTAGAAATAAAAAGAAAAGCACAAACAATGTGAGAATAGGGGTCTGTCTGTTTGAGGACATTCTTGCACTATGGTCCTTTACACAGGGAGGGAGAAGGAACAACAGCTTTATTGACCCCCGTGCTGAGTTACGCCCTGACACATAACACCTGCTCTATAAGATTCTGCTGATAGAGACCTGCTGTGGAGACTGAAATATCGTGGCTATCAGATTCAGTGGCAGTCATGTGCTTATGTTAATTTTGCAATTGCAATGGAGGGGTGGAGTCTAGCCTGTTGATCTGGAGAGAGCCATTGAGTAGCCAATGAGGCCTCTATGTGGGGATGGCTTTCTCCTGAGACTTCTGGGAAATCTTGCGATATTTCCCTCATGAAGATGAGAAGCTATCTTCCCCAGTTCTTGGGAGTTAGTCTGAGAGACAATTAAACACGGACAAGAAAAACTGTCAGTGTTGGAGAAGCTGGAGGAGCCGGCGGAGAGACCACACAGCTTTGCCCTGATGGAGCCAGACCTCTGAAACTGGGGCGGCCAGGTGGAGAACTCTGCCAATGATGAATTGCTTCTGCTGTTGATGGACCCTGAGCCCTGGAGGCGAGGTGCCCTGCCAGCACCGGAATTCTGTACCTACTGACCTGTGACTTCGTGAGTAGGAAGAAGACTTTATAGACTGATTTCGGGCATATGGGTTAATTTCAGACTTATGACTTTGAACTGGACTGGGCTGCTTTCTCCATGTCCCATTCCTTTTGTACATAAACCCTTTCCTTATATCGATATGCGTGTCCTTGAATTTGTTCCTCTAGTCTACCCAGACTGACACATTATGGTACCAGGAGTGGGGTACTAGAGGAACAAATCATAAGATGGGAAGCAGAAGCTTTTTTGACTTGTGCCTCATAGTATTGTTACTTCTTTGGCTAGAAAGAAGTCAGATATGTCCTTGGAGTTTACTGAGTTATTTTCTGGAAACAAGATGGGAAGTTAAAGTTTTGATTATTTTGTTTGGATGCTGTCTTTGGTTGTTCCTATATAAAATGGATACTGTTAATGTATATTTTGAGCTCAGGGATGGGGGGCTGCCATTTGAGTGTCTCAGAGCCGGTTTTGTTCCAGGACAATTGTTAAGAAGGTCAGAATGCCTGACCAAAAGCAGGGATCTGTTTTGATGCTTACAGAGACCTAATTCAATGTTTTTATGTAAATGGTAGTTTAGATAAGGATATAGCTTAATAAGTATTCACCTTGCCTGTTTTAAGAATTAAGTTTGATTTCTGACTATGCTCCTTATACTGATTTCTTATTCCTGTTATTGTAACTATAAGGATGCATAGAAATGTTTATTGGGAAGTATGTAAATGAGTTTGCAAATCTAGTTACCTCAAGCCAAGCATTGACCTCTAGAGGGTTTACGACTTAGCGTCAAAGACATCTCTAAAGTGATTAATACCACCTTGAGCTTAAATGGGGTTAGGCCACACCTGGAAAGACTTCTCTGAAGAAAGTAGCCCCACCCAGTCTTTCAGAGTACTCAGGATACTTGTAGTCTGAGAGAAGGTCAGACAGACCGATAAAAAAGAATAGAGTCAATTTTCTTGGAAAATCCTGACTAGTGATTGTCTTCAAAAGCGAAGGAATCTGGAACCATGAAGATAACTCCTCTCTGGGTCTGAATGTTAAAGGAAACTTGTGGCAGGCTGAAATGCTTGTTAGGTGACCACCCAGATTTATTGCTTGTTGGTGAAAGCAGGAGAAATGCAGCAATAAAGAACCAGGTTGACTTTGGCCACTGACACCCCGGGACTTGGTTCACAGGAAATGGAGGAGACAGAGCGGGTTTACTGTCTGAAGTTCATGACCTAGCATGAGAGAGCTAGGAATGTTGAGAATTTGTTGGCACCTTGGTCTAAAGGAAGGCATCCAATGGCCATTGTGGTGAGGCTAAGTGGAAAAGCCCATGTTGAGTTGACCAGAACCCGACCAGAGGAAGAGAAGCGTTTTAAGTCTGTGAACTGGTGCATATCGTTGCTGACTTTATGGATGGCCTGTCCTGATTTGACTTGCTAATGGATGCACATTTCACTAGTTTCCAACTGGAATGAAGATTCTTCAAGTTGAAAGATATGATTGTTTCCTTGGAGCACTGGGTTGGTGGAAGTGGGCAATATAGAAATTAGATACCCAAAATGGGGGAACGAAGGCATGAGGTGATTTGACTTGCAAACTCTTAGAGGTGGTGGAATATATATTCATAGGATTATAGGATCAAGGCGTAGACATTTTGTAACTACAATTGTAAGGCACAGGATATCTTTTGTTTTGGTCACTTATAGAATTTTATTTTTAAATGATGGTGACACATGTTGAATTGCATGCATTTTAGTTTTATCCTGTTAAGTATAGATATGATTTTATTCTTTATTTGAAGGTTACATATGGTTACAGAGTTATGTGAAAGTATAAAATTAACAAGGGGTGGTCTGTGGCAGTCATGTGCTTAAGTTAATTTTATGATTGCAATGTAGGGGTGGAGTCTAGCCTGTTAATCTGGAGATAGCCATTGAGTAGCCAATGAGGCCTCTATGTGGGCATGGCTTTCTCCTGAGACTTCTGGGAAATCTCGCAATATTTCCCTCATGAAGATGAGAAGCTATCTTCCCCAGTTCTTGGGAGTTAGTCTGAGAGACGATTAATCATATACAAGCTGACATCATTCAAGAAGCTGGAGGTGCCAGAGGGGAGACCACACAGCTTTGCCCTGATGGAGCCAGACCTCTGAAACTGGGGCGGCCAAATGGAGACCTCTGCCAACAACGAATTGCTTCTGCTGTTGATGGATCCTGAGCCCTGGAGGCGAGGTGCCCTGCCAGCAGGGATTCTGCACCCACTGACCTGTGACTTCGTGAGTCGGAAGAAGACTTTATAGACTGATTTCAGGCATATGGGTTAAATTCGGTCTTATGACTTTGAACTGGACTGGGCTGGGATGCTTTCTCCATGTCCCATTCCTTTTTATATAAACCCTTTCCTTATATCGATATGCATGTCCTTATTTGTTCCTCTAGTCTACCCGGACTGACACACACCGTGTTGCTGAAGACCCCAGATACAATCTCAGAATCCACTGGGAGATATCAGCCTCCAGGGGCAGTGAGTATGCATTCTGAGAAGACCCACAGGGGCTGGGTCCAGAGTAATGGGTAGAAATATGGGTCTTTGCTGAGTTTCTAAAGGTGAACCTGTCACAGAGCTCCCTAGATTCAAGAAGCAGTTCCAATGCATCCTGAGCAGAGAATAGGGAAGGACATCTATCATTCCTTAGAGCATTCGAAACATTGTCTATAACAACATATGCGCAGAAACATGTTTAGCTATAAATAACTCATTTTATTGTACAGCAAAATGGGTTCGTGAACCTCATCCTTCAAAAGCTATCAAGTTTGCTGAAATAAGGCTGACACATACAACCACAGTAGAAAAAAGTTCTTGACCAAAAAGTCTGTTTGTTCTTCCTTTTTTATTTCTACACATGTCTATTCTCAAAGGTCCTTAAAGGCAAATAAACAAAATATAATAAATCATTCTAAATTTGCCTTTGTTAATGTACATTACGTACTACTTAGGATATGAATTTCAAGTTACTGTTTTGCACTTAAATGTTCAAATAATTTCTCTCTCCTATGTAATGGGATAAGCATTCATTGTCAGCATGTTCTACAGTGCTCTTTTTAAAAAGAGTTTTATTGAATTTTAATCTACATATCATACAATTTAATAGTTTAATCATGACATGAAGAGTTGTACAATCATTACCACAATCAATTTCAGAATATTCTCTCCTCCCCCTCCCCTCCATGGTTAAATTACTTTTAAATTGAGTTGTGTAACCACCATCAGTTCTGGAGAGTATTCCTGTCCCCCTCCCAGATGCAGTGTTTCTCCCTCAACCCCCTCACACATTCCTTGAACCAGTCCTTTCCTATCTCCTCTAAAAACACTTGCATCTGTTCTTATCTCCATGCCTTTACTTCTTCTGTATTTTGCAAACTGAAAAGCCCATCAGAAACAGAAAAAAAAAACCAAACAAAGCAGTAAGGAAAAAATAATAATAATACAGATATAAAAATACAAATAGTGAGTAAGAAAGAAAAGATCACCATAGATATTTAAGAGGCCAGGAAAGAAGATTTTGTCATAGAATAAGAAATACTCATATCTAGAAGTATCCCAGGGTATGTGCCAGTGGCTCAGTCAGTCCACGTACTCTGTAGATGGATTGTAGATGGGTTTTGAGCTCCCACTGTCCTCCACAGCCTTCTACAAATTCTACAACTTCTTCTCTCATATTTGAAGTTTGTTATTGTTGTCTTTGAATCACACGAGTTCAGTATCTATTTAATTTGGCATGTTCAAGGTTACAATGGTCTCTGCCTGAGACTCTTGCTTGTGGCTAGAGTGGATCTGCCAGCGGCTCAGTCTGGCGAGACACTCTGCATATGAGTTTTGGGCTCCTACCTTCTTCTGTAGACTTCTATGAATTGAGTGTGCATAATTTTTGCTCTGATACTTTCCTTTTGTCATATTTCAATTTTGTAATTTTCGTCTTTGGATCACAAAAGCTGGTGTGCTACTTCCATGTGAATTTAGGTGACTCCTCACTTAGATGGCTGCTTGTTTGAATACAAGCCTTTAAGACCCCAGACACTGGAAATTATCTACTTTTTTCATCACACCTTATCTTCAGTGATCTTTTCATGTAGGTGAGTATCCAGTAGGGCCATTTTACCCAAACTAACTGTTCTTGGATTGTGGGTAGAGTTCAGTGAGGGCACATAATCCATATGATTTTCCCTGGATATGCATGACTCTTGTTTATTTTAGTAGAAGTGTTATAACAAATTCAAAACACCATAAGACCAACTACCCCAACAACAACAACAACAACAACAACAAACAAGCCAGCAGAAAACAAGAGACAAAAATAAGAAAACTAAAGGTAGGGAAGCAACCACCCCCCAATAGAAGCAGTAAAGAAAATCATGTCAATCACTCCCTGTTGTACAGGTAATTGCACTCGTAACATCATCAAATTTTCCAAAGGCACATACTGCTGGACACTGTATGTATGTATCAGGAGTCTATGCACAGTGAGTGGCAACTTATGAGTTTGTTGATCTACATGGTTTGATCTCCCATTCACTTGGGCTCTGTTAACTTAACATGGGTCCATAATGCTTACATGCTGCAATAAAGCTCTTAAACTTCTCCCAGTCTTCTCCATCATGATCCTGAGAGCTTTGGGATCCACAGTTAGGTGTTTAATATATCTTGACTTGTTTTTTGTGCACAAGAAAAGATTTGGATCTTGGTTCATTCTTATGCATATGGAAATCCAGTGTGTCCAATACTGTTTGTTATAAAGGCTGTTTTTCTCCCACTGGCCATTTCACAGTGGTCCTTTGTTAAAGATTAAATGTCTGTACACTGATGCATCTATGTTTGGACTTTCTGTTCTGACCCATTTGTTATAGCTTGCTTTAAGTAGTATTGTTATTTTCATAATATTGGTTCTACCTATCCATGAGCATGAGATATTCTTCCATTTATGTAGGTCCTTTTCAGTTCCTCGTAGTAATGATCTGTATTTTTCATTGTACAGGTCTTTAGTTTCTTGAGTTAAGTTTATTTCTAACTATTTGATCCCTTGTTTGGTTATTGTGAATGGTATTGATTTCTTAATGTCCTTTTCCTTGCTCTGTTTGCTGGCATACAGGATCTAATTGACTTCCAGTTATTAGCTTCCTATCCTGCTGACTTGCTGATCATCTTGCCATCGTTTCCAGCAGGGCTTTTTGCTGTACAATCTTTTGGGTCTTCCTTCTAGAGGGTCATATCAACCCAAAATAGTGTGTCTCACTTCGTCTTCGCCTATTTGTATAACCTTGATTTTGTTGCTGTTATTGTCTGGTGGCTGTAGCTAAATCTTCTAACATGATGCTTAAAAAGAGTGGTGATAAGGAACATCCTTGCCTGATCCCAGTTTTCAGTGGGAATATTTCTAGTTTTTCTATGTTAAGCATGATGTTTGTTATTGGTTGCTCAGGAATTTTCCCCTCTATTACTATTTTGTTGAGTGTTTTTGACAGAAATCGGTGCTAAATATTGTCCAGAGGCTTTTCTGAGTCTATTGATATCATCAGATGGTTCTCAATTCTTTTCTTATTTATGTGGTGAGATAAATTGATTGTTTTTCAAATATTGAACCATAACTGCACACCTTGAATAAATCCCACTTAATCATCATGCTTTTTTTCCTTTGATATTTTGTAGCTTATTGACCAGAATTTTGTCAAGGCTGTTAGCATCTATGCTCATGAAGGATATTGGTCTATAATTTTCAGTCTTTGTGGACTCTTTATCTGGTTAGGGTATCAGTGTTATGCTAGCATCATGGAATGAAAGTGAGAGTTTATTATCTTTTTATGTTCTGCAAGAGTCTATATAGTACTTTGAATTGTTGATACAATTATTCCTTGAAACTGTCTGGTTCAGAGGTTTTCTTGGTGGTTTCTTCATCACCTGCTCTATTTCTTCTTTTATGTGGCTGCTCAGTTTTTCAGTATCTGTCTTTATTAATCTGAGTGGGGGTTATGTTTCTGTCCATTTCTCTGGCTCATGTATATGGGGTTTCTTTCAGGTGATAAATAAGGAGGTTTTTAAATAGCTCAAAATCTCCTATTTCTGCTCAAAGATGAAGTAGACTTTAACTACTGGCCTATGGTTAATCACCCACCATTTTCCTGTTAGCATCACCAAGGTTCTTACTCACTCCCACTCAGACATTCAATCAAACTCTCTGACACTGAGTGGATTCTGACTCACAGACCAAGGAAAATGAAAAATTTCTTTACTTCTTTCCAGTTAATGAAACAATGTGTTCTTTGCCTCATTTCATAAAGGAGGGTACCATGTAAGAGTCCCTCTATTTGACTTTTGTCCTTGGATGGTCTTAAAGCCTCAGCCTCTAACCTTGTGAACCTGTATGTAAGCCAAAGCATATATTTTCAGTTCGACATCCAATTTTTTTATACCACTTTGGGATTTACCTTTGTTTATTTTGAGAACACTTGTTTGAGTTGTTAAATCTAACCCAGAAGTTTAATGAGTTTGTTGCTGAAGGATAGGGAGGAGGGTTTATATTTGGTGAGTTATTGTTTTACTAGAAATAGACTCCCACATACCTGTCCTTGGTTAGCATTCATGCATAATTTTTCCAAGTCCTGCTTTCTTCTGTCTTTAGTTTCAACTCTTTAATTTTCCTTCCAATTCACTCATAAGTTCTTCAGTCATGATTATTTTGATGTTTGAGCCTGATCACTCAGAAAAGAGGTTTGCTATCATTACCAAGTCCCCACCTATAATTTTCGGAAAAGCTTTTATTTTGGCCTTCTTGCTGCCTGATGGTTTCCTCTGCAAGATATAAAAACTACTTGTGTGATGATTGCAAGGAGCTGTCCAAGAAAATATTTTCTGATATCATAAGTGTATATAAATGACTTGATTCCATAGCACAAGTGAAACCAAGTCAGTAGCTTCGTGCACAGAATCACTATGGACTTCTTTGGCGTGTGGGTATCATGGGAAAGTAGGAGTGGACTGGGTTGCTTTGTGTCTTCTACTAATCTCCAATTAATTTCCTAGCCTCCATTGCTTAGATATGTAACAGGAAATCTTGATATCTTGCCAATATCTCCTCAACATTTCCCATTAATACATATGAGAGATTAGGACCCCCAAATCACATTTTTTTCAAAGCTATATATATATATATATATATATATATATATATATATATATATATAATTTAACAAAACAACTTTATCACCTTCAAAGTCCTCTTAATTACACTTAACACATTGGTCAAAACTTTGATTCCACTCTTGGAAACTTTTTTCAAACTTATGTATTTGGATGGCTTACAGCACCTCCCTCTTTTTTACCCTTCATCCCTTCTGTATCTGCAAATTGCTGTCCTATCCTTTCAGGTTCCTCTACACTAGTGGAAACAAGAAGAAGTTGCACAGCGTGAGATCAAGTAAGTCAAGTGTGTGGGGCAAGAGAAGCACTGATATGGCTGCATAAGCAGGTGCATTATTGTGGCGGCAAAACCAGTCCCAAATCTGCCACAAAACACATGGGGCTTTTTGTCCCTCACTGTTATGCAATCTTTTCAGGATTTCTAAATAGAATGCTTGATTAAGAGTCTGACCTGGTGGAATTAACTCCAAATGCACTAATCCCCTCACATGGAAAAACAAACAAACAAAAAGAGCATTGTCTTGATTTTGATTTCAGGTGAGGAGTTTTGGGGAGAGGGGTGACAATGGTTCCTTCCACCAGCTTGGTTGTTATTTGCTTTCTGGGTCATAAGATTAGAACCATGTCTCATCACCAATAATGACCTTGGGGAAAAAGTGTGTGTCACTTCAGAGCTGTTCTTTCAAAGTACACATGCTCTTTTTGCTGGTCAGTTAGAACCCGAGTTCAAAATAACCCAGTAACTTCCCCACCCTTTGTCTGACTTTGAGCATGAGTGCACAAATTTCACTTACATTTTCATCTGTTTGGGAACTTGATGGGGATCCAGAATGAGGTTTGCCATCAATCAACATTTTCCTTTTTTTTTTTTTTTGGAAATGAGAAAACCACTTGTACAATTGAGTTTTCCCCATAGTACTCTCCTTGTAAGCTTTGTTCTACATCACAACAGATTCTGCAGCATTTTTCCTAAACAAGAAACAAAATGTCACAGCTGTACACTATTCTTTTAAAGCAATTTTAAAAAATGAAGTTTGAACAAAACTGCTTTTACAAAAATATTAACTGTGTCCAGAAAGAACCCCCCCCCCAGGCAACATTAAGTACTAACTCAGAGCGATTACCTTGATGTTTACCTAGTTAATCAGCTTAATAATGTACTTTATATTAATTTACTTAGAATCTCTGGGGGTTCTGGGGGTTAGGTATTGGTGTTTTAACCACGTGGTTGGACATTGAGACAGACCATGGGAGGAAGATGAAGCTATCTGTTCCAGGGAAGATTTACAGAATCAAAGACCAAACATAGAATTTCTTTGAGTTAGATTAATGACAATAAATTAATTTTTGATATTCACTGTTTTCCCTTTCTCACTTCCCTACTCTCCTTCTTGTTGAGTAATTTCCCCAGTAAGCTATTTTTGTTCAGCTCCATGTCACACAGTCTATGGGGACCTAGAATATATAATTTTTCTTGCCTTCTCGTTTCCCTGTTAATTCAGAGACAGTGGGAGGCATTGGCAAGAGATTTGAATTGTAGGGGAAAGACATATCTTCCTTGCATCACACTGGAATTGGGGTTTTGTCAGGCTTCCATCTCTCTTTTGACTGCATTTTGCCTGCTCACACATCTTAGCTAGCTTTTCTGTAACCCATCAGGGTCCTCCAGTGGACCAACACTGTCTTGCGAAGTTTTTCCTATAGCCTGATTGGCTATTCCTATAGTTCAAGTAGTTCTATAACCTTCATGGCTCATTTTTTGTGAAAATGTTTGTACCCCCTGCAAGTTACACCCATATGTGTATATGATAGCAGTCATGCCTTTTCTCAAGATGGCTGAACCTTAGCCTTGAAGAGCCCTTACTAAATTTCTTCCTTGTCATTCTACCCCAATCAGAATGAAGCAATGTCTTACTGTACTTTTTACTTTTGTACTCCTGGAGGTCCATTTAATCTCTTGAACTATGGAAAAGCTTTTACTAGAAAAATTATTTATTCTAAATAAATTAATTATTTATCCCTATTGAATTTACTAGTGTTGCTTCTTTCTCCTAACTACACCTTACAGGGACATTTCTGTTAAATCCGCTGCTATTTTTGTAAGCGGTCCAGTAGTGGCTCAGTGGAAGAATTCTCTGATTCTAAATAAGAGACCAAGGTTCAATCTCCAGCCAATGGGCCTTATGTCTGCCTGTAAAGGCTTATACGTGCACCTACACCCAAAGACCTCCTGGGTGGGGCTTTCATAGTACATATGGCTCCTACTAGTGAGCTTTGAGGAACTCATTCTGAGGTAGTGCACCCAGTGGCATCACCATTGATGAAAAACCTCTTTCTAGATGTGGTTTCTTGTGTGAACTTCCCAAATGGAGGAATATGCTGACTCATAGTGCATTTGGAGTTCATTCCACCAGGTCAGACTCTTCATCAAGCTTTCTATTTGGAGATTCTGGAAAGATTGCATAATAGTGTGCTACAAAAATGGCCTGATTTTTGACAGACAGGGGACTGATTTTGTCAGCATGACAACACACCTGCTCATGCAACCATCTCAGTGTGTCAGTTATGAGCAAAAAACAGCATGCCTTTCTTGCCCCAAACATCTTACTCACCTGACCTCACTCCATATGACTTCCTTTTCTTTACGCAAATGAAGAGGGACATGAAAGGACAGTGATTTGATGGTGTAGAAGAGATGAAGAATAAACAAGGGAGGTGCTGTCAGCCATCCAAACAGATGAGTTTGAAAAATGTTTCCAGGAATGAATTCTGAGATTTTGCAAATGTAGTAAGTATAATGGACAGTACTTTGATGGTGATGAGGTTGTTTTGTAATATAATTTAAATATATAGCTTTGGAGGGGATCCCTTCATATGTGTTGCTAAGATATTGAACAGAGCTCAGTGGAACTATCAGACTAAAATATATGAGGAGAAAAAGGCCTGGTAAATTGTTTTTTTAATTGGCCCATGAAAACCCTATAGGTCACAGTGAATCAGTGTTCTCATGCGTGAAGTTAGCTGCGAACAGGCTAAGTCGATGGCAACTAGCAATTATAACTTCGGTAAACAGACCTTTTATGAACAGACATTCTTGTGGAGCTCTTGACTGCTAATGATAAGGTGGCCAAATCTGCTTGAATAGTAGGAAACTTGTATGTTCTTTTATAAATTATAAGGGACTTTGAGTTGTTTCATAGTTAGCCACTGTACCTGTCACATTTACTTCAAATTTACCATTCCCACTCTTCTCACTGGCCTGCATCAGCGTTCATGGCCAAGAAAATTTGATCACACATCACAGCTTTTGAAAATAGTGTTTATTGCTACATCACCCACACATCATACAATCCAAAAGTTCAATTATAGCAAGAAGAATTGTGTAACCGTTATTAAAATCAGTTTTAGAACATTTTCTTCTTTCCTGTTATTAGCGCTGCATTTTCTTCCAACTTCACCTGGCGTATCTGCAAAAAATCATTAATCTAGTCACTGGCTCTATAGATTTACCTATCCAAGATTTCATATATGTAAAAACATTAACAAACAAATACAAAAACTAACAGCAATATAAACCACAGAAAATTATAATAAAAATAAAGTACAAAATATTAAAAACTAGAGCAAATTTAAAATGAATCAAATGATAACGTGTTAAACTTTATCCTGTTTCTGTGATAATCTGCTTTTCAATGTACTGTACATGATAGCAAAGTTATTCATAGGCCTGGTCTATTGTCAGAGGGGATTAACTGTAGACTGAATGCATCACAAGTCTGTTTGTTTTATAGAGGGCAAATCCTCATCACACACATGTTATTGTTGTTGGCGGTCATCAATCCAGCTATTCATGGAGATCATCTGTAAAACTTGTTTGAACCCAGTCTTGCAGCCACGGTGTCAATCGATCCAGTAAAGATTTTTCTTTTTGGACACAAAGATAGGTGTCTCCAGGTTGCATTTATGGTGGACTGATGAAGGAGCTATCGAAAGGAGTGTCCCCTCCCTTTGGAATTCTCCGATTTGCTCGAGGAGCCCAGGTCAAGGAAGGCAGAAGTCTGAGTCTGCTTTTACAGAGAATTAATCAAAAATTGGCACCCCTTGAGTTTTGCTGAGCATTGAGTTTTGGTTAGATTAGTTGGGAAAGTGTTCTCAGTGATAATGATATCTGGAACATTGTTCAAGACACATGGTTCGTGAGTGTGTGGTAGAACTGCGGTAGTTGACTGGGGAGTCTGCCCCTGCCTGTCCCCATAGGTCTAATTTTGGGCAGAGGGGAAAGTTCAGGTAGGGCATTTTTTAATGTAGTCATTGTATATCCTAATTCGAAATTTATTTCCCTAAAATTTGCTTTTGTGTTTAGATTGATATTTTTTATATACTCCTAAGTCTAGACAATTTTAAAAAATATTGTTATATGTTTAAAGATAAAATGAGTATCCATTTGGTAAAAAAATATGGCAATTATATAGAATGCTACAAAGAACCAATAAAGATCTGATTCATTTTTCCACACAGACACAAAAATACTCTTCACATTTTGTTGATTTCCATTTTGTCTTTCTTTTCTCTGAATAATTCTAAAACTTGATATAATAGTTCATTCAATATTCAATGTTATTTCCCCAATTAATATTTTCTAAATATTATCATGTTATTATAAATGCCACTAAGCATACTTTTCAATGGCTATAAGACTTCTTTTATTTAACATTTTACAGACAATTTGGATTCTCAAGGTTAGCTCAAGAGGTTTGTCTTGCTGTAGGTAAATCATATCCAACTATTGCCAATTTAAAAAAAAATTGGAACTACTGTGATTTAAAAGGGCGCATGTACAAATGTGCTTGACATAATGGATCAATGGATGGCTTGTGATAAGAGCTGTAAGAGCCCCCAATAAAATGATTTTTAAAAAACAATTTTCTTAAAAGATTGCTAATGCAAGGTTGGGGGTTCAAACCCACCTCCTGCTTCTTGTCTGCTCATGAAAACTTTACTGTCTCAGAAACCCTGTATAGGATTGAGGTAAGTCAGTGCATTTGGCTATGGGGAGTAGGGCGATGCAGACAGTTTTTGCACTTGACTACTAATCTTGAAGGTAAAATGGTTTCAGCCTCTCCCACATCTCCCCAAGGAAAGACCTGGCAATTTGCTTTGATGAAGTTTACCGTAAAGAGAACCCCAGCAGGAAGGTCAGCTCTGTAGCAATAGGGCTGCCTTAAGTGAGACTCAACTAATGGAACCAGGGGTAGCGGGGGTTAACATTGCGATTCAACTTCCTTGTCTAGCCTCTCTGCTACAGGAAAAAGTGAGGTCAGGGTCTTCTCATAGAATTAGGAGACCAGGAAATTTATTTCACACTAGCAATTTTTTAAAAAAAGGTAGAAAAGTCTAATATAATGACATAATATTGTAAATTTGGTTCTCAGGGACCACACTCCCTTTGTGGCCAGCACCCAAACAGAAGGATGTTTCCCATGAGTCACTATGGAAAGGCTGGGGCGGTTGAGAGAAGTTGAATCTTCCAACTTGTCCATCTTGAATCTCTGAGCTTTATTTTGGGTATTTTTTTTTTATTCTTCAAGCATTGATTCTGTTTAACATTTCCCATATCTTAAGGATGCAAACAGAAGGAAATCAATGTGAAATGCTATTAGTCTTATCCGCAGAAACATATTCTTTTCTTGTCATCTGAGCAGTTACATTGCCACTGCTTCTTTAGAGACTATAATTTCTGTTGATGCCTGTCTATTCTTGACATTTTTGTCTTATTAGCTGATCTATTTCTCTTGTTTATCCCCTCTTGGCAGGAAAGCTGATAGACAGATGCATACATTTCACATGAAGTCTTTAGTGTATGTGCGTCTGTATTTTAATACTCCTTGCTTGAAGCAGTAGTCTACACAGAAGAACTGTCACCAATGTAATATGGCCCTGCTTTTGGTGTGTGCAGTACCTAGAGGCTTCTCCTGTTCAAAGTCCTGTAGATTGTTAGCACAAGTGGAATTTTAAGCAGGACGTAAATTACTTTCCTAAGTTGTATTTTATATTGAAGAGAGGAAAAAAAGAACTCCTGCTTCCCAGAGATACAGCCTGACCTGACACCTATGAATTCATATGGCAATCTCTGAAATGCAATAACCCCTGACTTTGGCTTCTTAGAAGATGAGATTCATATTTTCTTCCCCATCTTGCCTTTAGAAAAATATATATGTGTGTGTTGGTGTTACTGTGAAGCTACTAGTGAAAAAGCAGTTCCAGAATGACAGATGAACTCTGGGGAGAATTTTTTTCTAAAAGGAAATCCTTAAAATCGTCTACTGGCAAACAGAAAATATAGCCCACCTGAGCCATTAGAGGCCTGGCTTGTCACAAAAGGGTCAGCGTCAAATGCCAGAAAACCGGAGAGCAAGGAGCATTCTAGATGTTTCTGCTCAAACAACCCCTCATGTTATTGCTTATAACTGGAAGTGCTTCAAAGATGGATCAAGTTGATACTTCTGTGCCGTTTGCATTTACTTTTTGACCCCATTGTGACTTTTTCCTTTTATAGATAGTTTTGCAATTCTTTCACTTAATTAAAAGTGCGGCACTGTTGGAAGCCCGTGGCCTGGCTCCGAGCAGCAGAACCAACAAAGATGGCAGGAACCACCACGGTGGCAGCTAAAGCTACAGCCTAGCCTGCGGGGGTGGGGGTGGGGCGGGTGTGCACAAGCCTAGGAGGGGCTGGCTTTGAGAGGAGTCCTGGGCCCTGCTGGCCTTCCCTGCTGCCTCTCCAGGGGACAGTCCAGCCTGTGGTGTCCACAGTGCTGCAGGCCTCTGAGCACGGCCTGGGACGAACACGACAGCCACCTGTTCACGTCCAGCGCAGCAAGGAGCCGCACAACCCAGCCCCTGGGCCAAACTCTGTGTGCAGAGTTCTGCCCCCCCTGCCCAGGGCCCCTGGGGAGCGGCCCAAGACCTTGGAGCTGGGGTGGGGACGAGCCTCAGGCTCTCCTCTTCGTGCAGATCATGGGATTCCCCTGCCCTTTCACCACCAGCAACCATGGTTCTGCCTCTCCTGTCCAGGACCACGCTCGCTTGCTCCAAGTCTGGGAGCAGTGGGGACCTGCGCCCACTGAGCATTGTCATGGGAGGGCACCGTGGTGCTAAGGAGCTGGGCCTGCACCTGGCCGCTTGGCACTCCGGCCCAGCCACCCTCTCTCTGCTGCTTTGGGGGCTTTCCTGGACCCCTACCCTGCTCAGCATAGGAACGGAGCCCCCTACCTCACATGGCTCCTTCAGGGATATCTATCTACCCACTCCTCTGAGCCTTTCTACTCTGAAGCTAAGATGGCTTGTTCCTCCTGGGCTCTGGGCACACTGGCCTCGGGAATCTGGGGACAAGGTGCATCGTAAATGACCTGCTACAGTGTCTGAGCAGCACTCGGCCTCTTCGGGACTTCTGTCTCTGAAGGGACTTTCAGCGAGAGGTGCCTGCAGGGGGCCGAGCCCAAGAGCTCTCTGAATTCTTTGCAGATGCAATTGGTGCCCTGTGGCACCCTGACTCCTGAGAAGCTGTGGATTCTACTCGGTTCTGAGCTGTCTTCCAAAAATACGCCCCCTTCTTCTCTGGATACAGCTAGCAGAATGCCCAAGAATTCCTGAAGATCTGCATGGAGCGGCTGCATCTGGAAATCAACCGAGGAGGCCTTCCGGGCCCCCACAATCCTGGCCAACAGTCCAGCGCTCTTACCACTCTGCAGGCAGAGACTCCGCGGGAAGATCCTGAGCTAAGTGACACTGGCAGAGCCAACTTCACGTGGGAGCGGTATCTGGGGCGAGGGGACAGCAAGAGTGTGGACCTATGTGGAGGCCAGTTGAAAAGTTGTCTCTAATGCCAAGCCTGTGGGTATCGCTCCACGACCTTCGAGGTTTTATATGAGCTGTCCCTGACCATCCCCAAGAAATGATTTGTTGGGGTCAAGGTGTCTCTGCAAGATTGTTTCAGCCTTTTCACTAAGGAAGAAGAACTGGTGTCAGATAACACCCCAGTGTGGGACCGATGTTGACAGAAAACACAAAGTACCCAAAAGTTGACAGTACAGCAATTCCCCCGATCCTCATGCTCCACTGAATAGATTTTCTGTCTCCCGTGGCTCCATCAAGAAAAGCCCAGTAGGTGTGGACTTCCCTCTGCAGCGAATGAGCCTTGGTGTTTTTGCTAGCGACCAAGCAGAAAGCCCGTGTACCACTGTATGCCCTCTGCAACCACTCTGGTAGCGTCTACTATGACCATGACACAACCCTGGGCTGATGCTAGATTGGTTAGCATGTCTGCAATGACTCTCGTGTCTCCCCTGTGAGTGAAAACCAGCTGGCATCCAGTGAGGGCTAGTGCTGTTCTACCTACTAATGAAAGACCCCCACCCCCTTGTCTGTGACACTCCCTTTCAGTCCCAGCACCTGTGAAATCCATGACACCTTTCAGTCCCAGACTCCTCCCTTTACCTCAAAGATGTCTATTTTTATGTCGTTTTATTCAGGGGGTGGGGGGGTGGTTGTAGCTCCCACTATTTTTTTTTAATTAAGACAGACCCTAACACCTGGAGGCTCCCTTATCTCCTATCCCATTTATAGAATTCACTGGGCCCCTGCCCCTGTACAGTCCTCAATCCCTCTATAGTCTCACTTTTTGTGAATAAATTTATTAAGGAAAAAAAGTGTGGCATTGTTAATCTATGTTTAAAGGGGGGCTCAAATAATAAAAAAGAATGTAGAAAATAATCTTCCGTGTCTGTCCTTCAGTTCAATGCAGCCTCTTTAGGGGTCATCATTATTATCTAATTTGTTTGGCTACAAAATTCTTGGTAAATAAGATTAACGAAAATATTTTGCTACAAAATTATAGAACTCTTTATCTAACAACAGCAACATCAAATCAAGTTTGGAAAATATTGGTTCTTGATATAGCCTCCATATAAGTCTACCTTCTCCTGTAGGTGGTATTCCCATTTCTCTAACCCTTCTCCAAAGAATTATGCACGCTTCAATGTACTTTGTGTCAAAATGACAGTTTTAGAATCATAGAGGGGTTCAATATTATTTCCTTTTAGTGTTATTTTGGTTAATGAAACAAAAGGAAATCTACAGAGTCAAGACCAGGACTGCAAGCTAGATAGGGTAAGGTTTTCCAAGGAAATTCTCATGACATCTCCTCTGTTACCCTCAAAGAATGAACAAGTTCACTGTTGTGAAAAGAAATAGTTGCTTGGCAAAATGTTCCTGGCCTTTTTCTCATCAACTTAGTCTTCATGTTTCTTAAGATTTCTTCAAACTAAGCCCCTGAGATTTTCCAGGCTCCTTTGAGTAAATCTATCAAAATTATTCCTTTGAAATTCCTCCAAATAGCATCATATCCTTCTTAGTTGTCCTTGCTGCCTTAAATTTTAATGACTCAGTATATTCTCTTAGAATTCACTGTTTTCATTGAACCCATTTTTAAAATAGTCATCTTAACACAACTAGGATAAGTGTCTTAGTGTCCAGGGTCTGAGGGAATTTGTCAGGGGTGATCCATAAGTGATCACAGAAAGATGTTTAGAATACACCAGTGCATATATGAACTGGAATCCTAGTACCAAACTTCAAAGTCTTTCCCTACCCTTGTTTTATCTACTGTTAAAGAGTAAGCCACTACTTATGCACCTTGAATCTGGGTGAGATTTGGTAGGGAGGTTTCCTTACACGTAACTAGGAAATGTGAAACATTAGAATCTGGCCCCAATTCACTGGGAACTCCATACTCCTTCTCTGTCTTCCGCTAGTGTCTGCTTCAGGTTTTTCTACCATGACCTTTTCAGTTGGGTGAGGGACTACCAATGTCAGACTGAATCTTTGGTTCATATCTCTCATGAATTCTGAGTCTTGTCCCTTGTTTGTCCACTGCCTGAAACTCTTAAAAAAATTCTTCCACGTGGTCCCAGATCCCTACACTACACATAGTAGATTGATTTTTCTCACACGGAGTGAAGGAAATGAATACATTAGGATTTTTACTGTGTAGCCTATCCACTCCTTGCTGAAGGATAGATTGCACACTGCCACGGAAGGTGAGCAGCTGGGAACACCTACACATGCCCAGAATAAAGTCTCTAGGGTAAGAAGCCACGTGGGCTTACCTCTACTAAAATGTATTAATTAGAAATGGAAAATAGGTGATCTTTGATCCTAGTACGAAATTAAATTTGCTATTTGAGAACAAAACCAGCCTATAAGAGCCTTGGTGACAAATTGCTTTTAAGGCCCTACTTGCTACTCACTAAAGTAGGATGCAGAACATTGTCTTTGTGGACTATGTTTCTGTAAAAATCCAGACTCGGAAATTCTGCATAAAGTTTTCGTGGCATTGACCTCATGGTAATGGGTTTGGTTTGTATATCCTACAAATAAATTGAGAGGAAATAAGATGAATGAAGGTTATGATAGAATTTTAACTTGGGTACAAAATCTGGCTAGGCGAAGGCAATAAAAACTTCAGAATATTCCATCTTCCTTTTGCCAGAAGAGTTGTTCAGTGTCTCCCTGGGAGATTGACTATGTAAAGGATGATAATGCTCTTCAGATACATCTCAATGCCAAATGACAGGGTTTTTCTTGGCTAATGAAGTGACACTAGCACAAGACCAATTTATAAATGTGAGTGAAGCAGATGGTAACTAGAATGGGAAAATTATGTGTAAGCATCCTGCAAGTAGCGTAAGCTTCTTTGAAAACAAGGGCACCATGATGTTGCATAGCAACTGAATCTCTAAAGAAAACTTTTGCTCAGATGAACCAGTCAGAGTGCAGTATAGCTGAGGTGAAGCATAACACATTCCTCTAGTTCTTTAATGCTTTCTCTCCCTCACTATCATGACCCCAATTCTACCTAAAAATCCATCTAGACAAGAGAAAGTATAGTGGTACAAATAAGAGCTTGAAACCCAGGAACTCCAGGATAGATAAATCCTTAAGGACCAATGATGAAAATAGCTTTACCAAGAAGGTAAGGGTAGGGTTGGGGGATGAAGGGGGAACTGATCACAATTATCTATATATTAACCCCCCACCCCAGTGGGACAACAGAAAAGTGGATGAAGAGAGATAATGATTAGTGTAAGATGTGAAAAAAACAATTATAGAGTGTTCATGGGAAAGGGGGGACATGAGCTGATACCAAGGGCTCAAGTAGAAATAAATGTTTTGAAAATGATAATGGCAACATATGTGCAAATGCGCTTGACACAATCAATGGATGTATGGATTGCAATAAGATCTGTAAAAGCTCCCAATAAAATTATTGAAACATTTCCCCCCTCTGATTTAAAAAAAAGTGGATATGTTTACTTAACACTTGTCATGATCATTAGCTCCTTTACTAATCTGTGTAAATTTTGTCCTAAAGTAAATGTTGCCCTTTGTATCTTGATGCCAATTATTCTCAGGAAGGCATACTTACCTAGTATTATTGGATTTCTTATACATCTATCATTTGGCTGAAAATTGCATCAGAGGGTGAGTTTCATTCCAGACCTGAAGGTTGCCTAAGTGCTATTGCCTCAGGATTCCATCATCTTCTATCTAGCCAGTAAGCCTAGTCTCCTTTATGATTTTGAGTTCTATCTTTGTTTCCTCCTCTGTTCTGGACCTTCTCATGTGATCATTTTCAGAATAATTGGCAGTGATAGGCAAGCACTATCTAGTTCTGGTGTCAGGGTTGTGGAGACTGTTGTGTGTGTGGTCCATTAGTCCTTTGGGTTAATTATTTCATCGCAATTGTTTCCTCTGGATAGGAATTGACTGATATTTTCACCTTGGGTGGCTACTTGTGAACTTTTAAGATCATAGTAACTATTCACCAAAATAGGAGATAGAACATTATTTTTTAATAAATCATTCTATTGGGAGTGCATACAACTCCCATCATAATCAATATATGCATCATTTGTATGCATACCACATTGGCAGACCTGTTGCCATCATCACTGCTGAAACATCCTCCCTCCACTTAGGCCCTCAGTACCAGCTCCCCATATTTCCCCTTCCTCCCTCCTCCCTCTCCCCCATGAACCTTTAATAATTTACACATTGCTATTATTTTTTTCATATCGTACACTGTCTGATGTGTCCCTTTATCCACTTCCCTATTGTTCATACTCCAGAGAAATCATATATAGATCCCTGCAATTGGCTCTCCCCTCCATCCCACCCTCTCTCCACCCTCCCAGCAACACTATACTCACCACTGGTCCTGAAGGGATCATCTATCTTGAATTCCCCAGCTTTCTGGCTCCAATGTACATTCCCTGGTCTAGCTGGATTTGTAAGGTGGAATCAGGATCATGATAGTGGGTAAGAGGAAGCATTTGAGAACTAGAGGAGAGTTGCAAACCTCACTTTTGTCACACTGTACCTTGACTGGCTCCTCTCCTCCCTGTAGCCCTTCTGTGAGGGGATGTTGCTTCACCTATTCATAGACTCCGGGTCTCCACTCAGTACTCATCCTCATTTATAATGGTTCAATTTTTAGTTCTATGATGCCTGACATGGGATCCTTTTGTCACCTCGTAGTCACACAGGCTGGTGTGCTCCTTCCACGTGGGCATGCCAGTGGTACAAGAAAGTAAAAGGAAATAGAGGAAAGAAATAGGCAGTAAAGGGCATTTTTAGAGGTCTAAATACACACATGTACATAGGTGAATATATTTATATAGGACGATGGGGAAATTGATCAATGTGCATATATCTATAGGGTTAATATTAGGACAGAAGATGGGCATTGGCCCTCCACTCAATATTTCCTCAGTGCAAGAACACTTTATTCTGTTAAATTGGCATTCCATGATGCTCACCTCCCGACACGATCACTGAAGACAAACGTGTGCATAAGCAAAGGTGGTGAAGAAAACTGATGGTGCACAGCTATCAAAAGATATTTTATCTGGGGTTTTAAAGGCTTGAAAGTAAACAAGTGGCCACTAGCTCAGAAGCACTAAAGTCCACATGGAGGAACATTATTTTTGTGAACCAGAGATCACAAAAATGAGTATACATATTGGCATATCAATTGGTATACCAATTGATCTTGGTATTTCCTGAGGTTATGGTCCTAAACCAGCAATTCTTAACCTGTGAGTTGTGGCCCTTTTGGAGGTCGAATGACCTTTTCACAATGGTTGCCCAATTTATAAAAGTGCAAAATTTCAGTTATGAAGTAGCAACGAAAATAATTTTAGGGTTGGGGGAGGGGATCAACTCAGCATGAGGAACTGTAGTATAGGGTCGCTGCATTAGAAAGGTTGAGAACCACTGCCCTAAACAGTCAGGCCAGAGACTCCTTCCTTTAAAATGAGTGATTCTGTCTAAGATTCTGTCATAACTTTCCCCCCTTTATGCTCTCCCACAATCATGGGTGTATTTGTAGCATAGATAAATATTAATGTAGAAATATCTGAGCTTTAGCGGAATGTGGGTTATTCATTCAACAGCTACCTGTAAGGTCAGTAATCTAAGCCCACCATTCCCTACCTTGGAGACATATGAGGCTGTCTATTCTCATAAGGATTTGCACTATTAGAAACGTTAAATCACAATTCTACTCTGTTGTATAGACTTGGCGGTTGGGTATAGATATTTATAGATATAGTTCCATTGGTCCTCTCACACCCTATCCTTCAGCCTGTGTGTCTCTACATTCAACCACTTGTAAATGACTGTTACTGAAGGACTCAGTATACAATTGTGTTTACCTGTAAGCAGCAAATCTCTTGATAGACAGAGGAACAATGTTGTCTACTAAAGACCGTAGCTAAATAAGATGCTTTGAAAGTCTGTTGCTCTCTACAGTTTTGCAAATGATCCAGCCCCATGGCAAACCCCTGAAAGGAAAACATATGCCTCATTCAAGGTTCTCATTGCAAAGTTTTAAGCTCTAATTTTTCCCATTCCAGTTTACATTCTGCTTCATACAAATTTTTAAAAAATGCTAGGCTACTCTGATGATACATAGGCTACAACTATGAATGAGTGAATGGGTTTGAATTGGTGAAAAACGTTGCTAGTCAGCCAGAGGAACTTTGGTGTCTGGGTTCAACCACACTATTATATAATCCCATATTTTTGTATCAGTGACACACACAATGGGGAGACTGCAAATTGTTCTTCAGTGTATTTAAAAGATATGAAAGAGTGAAAAAAACTTGAACTTGATTTTTTCCCTTGGTCTTTTGAAATTCTCATCTCATTGTGATATAAAGAATCAAAACTCTGACTAAGAACAGAGAAGCAGTCTCTAATTCTGTAGGCTCTGAATTATCCTAATTTGGGTTTTGCCTTTGATGTCAATAATCATGACATTAACTTTCCATTGGTTCATTGATCTATTTGAAATTTTCACCAGTCATCCTTGGACCTACCCTCCAGTAATTGAACCATGTATCACATGCCTGGTAGGTAAGTATTAATTAAAACTATGTGGG
Source organism: Nesogale talazaci (assembly GCA_004026705.1). Lineage (NCBI taxonomy): Eukaryota > Metazoa > Chordata > Mammalia > Afrosoricida > Tenrecidae > Nesogale > Nesogale talazaci. The sequence goes on from PVJH01003152.1 coordinate 137,327, forward strand.
TCCTGTCTCCTACTCTAGCTACTTTTATGGGAACTAGTTTAATAAAGATTTTGACCACTTTCTTGATGGAGAAATTTGACCGTCCCTAATTAGCACTGAGCACACACTAAATATTTTTTACTATTGTTCCTGTGAGGTACTCACACTGAGAACTCACAAAGGGTGAGGACGTAATAATATTCAGACTGTCTTTGAGTAAAGGCTGCCATAAGCCTATAGATGAATATTTTCTTTATCTTCCATTTTTTATCTCCTCAACGGTTTTACAGAATCAAGCACGTATTGCCTATAGCTGTGGCAAGACAGTAACAGGTTTTGTACAAGAGTTTCCATGTTCCCCCATTCATTCATTGTATGCATTAATTCTATTGGTAGGGTTACCATCGTCAAACCAAGGCTGTTGAGTAATTCAACTACAGTACCTGCTTCTAGATCTTTGTTTCTATCTATTCTGGGGAGGTGGGTGGGGGTTGGGAGGGCTGTGATGGATGGATGGAGGTTCTTGAAGAAAATTTTAAAGATAATAGTAAGGAACTTATTACTGATGGTGCCAAGACCTTTGAGACCCCCTCTCTATGCTTCGCTTCCATGATATTAAGACACTTAGTGAACTGGAGGAGTCATATGGATCCTGGGCATGTGCTGAGATACTTCTATCACTACTGGATCCACAAGACTTTTCACCCACCAACCGGTGATCTTCCTGCATTCAGCACCATTGCTTGTGGCTGTGTGAGTCTGAAGAGGGATATATGGACTAGTATCAGATTTAAGGGTCAATATTGGAGTTAAGGACTTGATAAGAACTGGGCTGGGATGTTTTCTTAATATACAATTTTTGTTTGATATATACTCTTTCTTATACATATCTGACTGTAGATTTTTTCTATAGTCAACCTGGACCAATGCAATGTGCATGGAACAAACTTTTGAGACTTTTATTTGATAATATGGTACTGTAGTATTGATCAAAATAGTAAGAAACATCTGCAAGTATCCAGAAATACTCAGAATGTGGAATGTACAAAGTATGAATCTAGGGAAATTGAAAGTCATCAAAAATTAAATGGAACTTATAAAGATCCACATCCAGACATTGTTAAACTGAGATGGACTGATATTGACCAAATTGAAACAGATAATCACATTGTTAACTATGTCAGGATTAATAAATTGAAGAGAAATCATATCACATCTCATCAAAAATAAAAATTCTAAATCTATCATGAAATACAATGCTGTCCATAAAAATAGAGTATTCATAACTTATAAGGATGATCAGTTAATAAAGCTACTACTCAAATTTATACAATAACCTCTAAGTGCATATATAAGGAAACTGAAGATAATTACCAAATCTGCAGTCTGAATTGACCAAACATTCTATCAATATGTCTTAAAAATTGAGATTGAAATTCAGAAGTTGAAAACGAAGAAGAAGGGGGGTTGGTTGAAAAATATGAATTTGATAATAAGAATGACTCCAGAGATTGCATGATAGAATTTGGTAAGGCATATTAAATATTCCTTTCAATAACATAAATTTTGAGTATACACTTGGACCTGCCCATAAAATATGCACAGTAATGAAATTAGTAGCAGATTAAAGGAACTGAAATAGTCCTTTGGATTGAAATATCTTATTGTGGGAAGAAAGAGATCCTACTATCCCAAGTTTATGGATTTAAAAGATATTACACTATGGTTCATCTATAGTGCATTGACGGTGCCTAGTGATGGTAGCTGAATAATATCATATATCTGGAATTGTAGTACCGTCTTTGGACATATCTTAGTCCAGCAGGCATCGTTCTATCTCTGTGAATATGCACTATCTCCAAACCATATTGCTGAATACTCTCCAGTCAGTTAAGTTTTTAATCTGTATAATTCAATGATCCATGCATTTTAGTAGAAAAATCTATCTTGTACATGTATACTGTCATTTTTCGATAGTAATTTAAATTGTATATCATTGATTAAATTAATAATATTAGCAATAGAATTATCTTATGCCATATGGGAATGATTTATAATGTTCACCAATAAAATATTAAGGATGTTTCTGAAGAGAATCAGGAACATATATAACCTATTGATATATACCAGTAAATAAATTTGAGCTCTCTTAATCATAGCACTAATCTAAAATATGATTAGTTTTTATGGCATGACCATATGGTCACTCCTTGCCTATATGAAGAGATTACTGAAAATACAAGTGCTATCACAAAGTGTGGTAAAATAAATTAAATGGTGCCTGGTCATAAAAAAGAATGAAATCTGAAGCCTTACAGATTTGTCATCTAAGTGAGGTGTCAGTTAAGTCCACACTAGCCAGTGTGATTCAAGGATTATAATAATAAAATCTAAGGCCAGAGGAGGATGGGTTGGTATTAGAGCTTAACTTTTGAGCACCTGGTCTGCAGAAATGTGCAGATGTCAGTGAAAGCTCAAGATCCATTTTTAAGGTCCCTATGTGGATTAAGCTTCTGGTGAATTCCCTCTGACCATTGCTTAGGGATGCACATAGCCTTGCTATTAGCAAGTGAATTGGAAAGTTGATTAATGCAGGTACAGTTAGGTTAAATTTTGGCATCCTTTAATTTCTTCCCCTTTGACTTATTTTAGATTTTCTCATTTAATTTTTCTGCTTCCTTCATCAACGTTTTCTTTTTTGTTATTATTCATTTTGGGTTTTTTTTGTATATTTTTTGTATATGAAATCCAGGATCAGTAAGTCTATAGAGATAGTATTGGATCAATAATTTCTTAAGACTATGACAGGGGAAGCAGGTGGAGGTAATAGCAATTAATACAAGAAAGAAGAAAATGGGCTGAGCTCCGGTGGTATAGTGGTTGAGTGAGGGACTGTGGCTCATTGGCTTGGTGGTTCAAATCCAGCAGCAGCTCTCCAGGAGCAATGCTGGGTAGCTCCCAGGACCACCAAAGCACAGTGATGCCCGCCCCCCAGAATAAGAAATAAGAAAATGTTCTTGAAGTGTGATGACAATTGCACAGTTCTTTATAATTTGGTTAAACCGTTAAATTGTATGGTAGGCAAATTGTATGCCAATAAAACAGTTCACTAACAGCAACCCAACCAAGGTCAGGGGTCAACTCTAGAAAAGGCCACTGATTGCTTATGTGCAAGTTGAAACTAGAGTTGAAGAAAATTAAGGCAAGTTTATGAGAGGCAATATATAACCTTAAATTCATGCCATCTGAATTTGAGGGCAAAGGTTTGCCTACTCCACTCCATGGTACTTTCTCTTTCCTCACATTCATGGGAAAGTTGCACAATGATTAAGGACAATGAAAAGAATTGATGCCTTTGAATTATGGTGTTGACCAAAGAATATTGCCCATGCAATGAACTGCCAGAGAATGGACCCATCTGTCTTAGAAGAAATAAGCATGATGAAACTTTTCTCAAGTACTTTGGGCATCTTATCAGGAAGCACCAGTCCATGAAGAAGGGCATAAATTATGCTTAGTAAATTAGCAGAACAGTAAAAAGGAGGACATTCTTATAGATGGATCGACACAGTTGTGGCAACAATAGGCTAACATAGGAACTACTGTGAGTCTGGCAAATAATTGGACAGTGTTTAATTCAATATAGGTAAACTGCTTTAATAGCGACAGCAGCAATAACAGAATACACCTGCAACAACCAAGGCTGTATTAAACCTTAAGCAAGTGTTAATTTAAAGCCAATGTTTATTTCCTTTACTGGATACCTCCCCAGAAGAGATGGACCATAAGGCCTTGGGTTTTCTTTTCACCATATTTTTTTACTTACAGACCCAAATGCGCTGACAGATTGAGCTGCATGCTCTAGGGTTCTATTGTGCTGGTCTTCAGGAACATCTGTGCCCCTTCTAGCTTCTGGCATGAGTGGATTTGACTCACTGGATGAGATGGGTCAACTCTAAGATAAGCTGGTCTTAAAAGACAAGTGCTTTATGCCCTAGCATTTTGAGCATAAACCCTTAGTTATTCAGGTTCTGGGTTTTGCTTTATATGTCCAGCCTCAGGGGTTCTTTCAAATGGTTGGATCTTGAAGCATATTTACACAATATTGGATCTGTACAAAATGACATGCACATAATTCTACAAAATCCATCTGGGGCCAAAAGTGAGTTTCGTTTACATCAAGAGCACCAAAGCTAGGGAGAACAAGATTATAAAGGTAAAATGAATTAGAATCCTGATCACTTGAGATTTTTTTGTAAGGAAAAAAATGTTTAAATCTAGGAAACTTCAATCTCGAAGAGAGAAAAACATAGAACTTAACAGCAGACTTCAGCCATTTCCATGTATTTGAAACCATCTGAGGAATCAAGAGAGAGGAACAGCACCACTGGGGGCTTTGTAAAGGCAGATGCCCAAGAGGTAGCAGAGAAAGGAGGAGAAGAAAGCAGAAGTAAGAAAAACATTTGGCCATGTGCAGTAGTATATTCACTGTAGGGAAATAAAGCCTATTGGTTTCAAAACTCACAGCCATTGAGTTGATTCCAATTCATAGTGACCTTACAGGGTTTATAACTTGAGGTTATAGTTCTTTATAGGAGTAGACATCCTCCTTTATTTTGAGGAGTGACTGGTGGTTTTTAACTCCTTGAACAGCTGGCCTTGTGGATAGCAGTCCAGCACATAACCACTACATATGAGGACTCCTCGAATTGGCTTAGTTTCTAGGAAAAGTTATGTCTGAGATCAAATTTGTGATTTTGCTATCATCCCTGCATTGTAATTACCCAGCATGTTCCCACACCTCCAGTGAAAGTGTGGTATACTCAGCAATGTTATTTGGCGATGTTCTCAGGAAAATGAAGGAAAGGATTGTGTTCAGGAGGGCGCTCAACATGAGGGCAGCAGCTGGGGAAATCAGGGTGAAGCTTCAAAGCAGGTGGCAGCCCAGAATGTGTTTCTCAGCAACTGCCTCTCTCCCCACATTTACCTGAAGCCATCCCTAATAAGGAAAGGGCAGAGGCCTTGGTTTTGTAAAGCATGCCAAATATTCGAGGCTTTTCTATTCTACTAGGGTCACCCTTACAAGCTTTCACCCCTGTTTTCCAGGAGCAATTCTTGCTTTGTATTTCTTCCTGCACCAGGTCAGGGTGCTTGGGGTCCCAGACTGATTGATTAAGCAATGTTCCTGCTTGTTTTCTCCACAGCACATGTGGAAGGTAGGCAGGGTGTTTGCTTTCTCCTTCAGATCTCTATATGTTGCTAAGATATTTAGAACTCCAACGACTTAAAAAATGAAACACTTGCTAAATATCACAGATTTCAATTATTCAGGAGCAATTAATGAAGACCGTTGGTTTATTCTCAATAAAACCAGGCACTTCTTTGAAATGAAACCTTCCCTCTCTCTATGTGTCACCCTGTCTCCCAAGATGAACTGAGAACACTTTAAGAAAGCCAGACCCTTCCTGCGACCAGTTACCAGAAACATCAGGATGTCTACTGTGCTCCAAGTCAGCTTCCTGCTCTAGAAAAAAACAATAGATTTTGTTCCTCCCACAAAGAGATCAGTACAGCCTCCCCATGGAACAGTGGATCATGGTCGCATTGAGTAAGATATCAGCTTGGGGAAGGTGATCCAGGGAAGAATATAGGTTTAGTTCAACTCATTAAGGTTTGTGGTTAATGACACAGGAATCTATGCCCCATCAGCTTCCAAGAGGTGACTTGTTATTGTCATTAAGTACACAAGATGGGGAACCATCATGACTCAAGGTAAAACCCAGCTTCAGGGCTTTAGCCTCTTTCTGCCTCCATGTCTTCATTTATCAGAAAAGGATACTGATAGTGTATCTTTTAAGAGACAATTGTTTTAGATAATGCATGTGATTGTGTTTATGTTTAGACTGCTCGAAAGAGGTCATATCCTAAATTATTTAACATTGATCAAGAGAATACTATTCATACTTATGTTGAGTCACCAGAACTATTTCAGCAAACTACCATGCACTATTTCAGCAAACTACCATGCACTGCTTTGCTACCTATGATAATAGATGTTCCATTTGTAACTTGGGAGAGTTTTGGAGATTAAAGGAAAATTTTCTCCAGTAGCAGATGAATTTTCCCTAAAGTTGGAGTGGATTCATCAGGACTATAGCTTGAAACATGGCATTGATCATCTGAATGGCCATGAATAATCCCTCTAGTCTCTTTAAGTAGTAGTTTGTCTTCAAAACAGGGACAAAACTCCTCACAAATTGTGTTAGTCTGAGTAGACTAGAGAAACAATTCCATAAACACACATATGTGTCTGTAGAAGAGGTTTATATTCAAGAACACTTGAACATTGAGGAAGCCTCCCAACCCAGTCCAGTCCAAGTCCATAAATTGGAAACTAGTCCATATGTGTGATACCATTCTGTAAAATCCTCTTCAAACTCATGAAACACATGCAATGATGCAGAATGTAGGATGATCACAGGCCAGTGGGTAGAAATTCTTTGGATTCAGTGGAGTTATAAGCATCTCAGTGTTGGCAGGGGTCTTTCTGTGGCTTCTCAAACTTCAGAAGTCTGATTGCATCAGGGTAGGTCTATGTAGCTTCTCCAATCTAGGGTGCTAGCATAGTTCCATGTATCTTGTCAGCTGCAATGTCTCTCAGAGAGCAGAGAGAGGGCAGTGTCTCCTGCCTTCAAGGAAGAAGTACCAGATTCCTAGAATTCTCAGGAGAAGGCCATGCACGCACATAGGCCTCATTGGCTATCATCCAATAGACAGGCTAGACTACCCCTGCACTCATAATCCTCTCAAATTGACATCAGATTATGTAACTACCACACAAGTAAGGGTGAAAAACAAAATATCGCAAGGTCAGCGAAAGTGTTGTCTGATCTGTCTGTTTAAGAAAACAAGGGTAGCAATCTTGCTGCTTGTGGTTGCATTGCCTGTTTTTTGTGTTTTCTTGTTGCTGGTGGTGCAGAGAAGTAACACAATTGGCTGCTGATTAAGTGGTTGGATATTCAAGTCCATAGAAAAGTGTCTCAGAATTTAAAGGTTGCACTTCAAAAAAATAACCATTGAAAACTACTTGGAGTACACACAGAGTAGGTCTGTGAATCAAGGAAAACTCAGCAGTAATTTTATAGCTCTTGATTTTTATTCACAGTTTAAGCAGAGACCCCTATCTATCTATTAAAGAGTAAGTTTAGGCAACAATATATGTTAATGGTGAAGGACCAGAATATTTTGTCATTTGAATGAGAGGATTGGTTGAGTGACCCATTACAGAAGCATGCCTTGAACAGTCTTACACCCAAGGTCATCAAGGTCATTGTGAAGCCATCAGCCTGGATCCCATTCAAGTGTGATTCTGAGGGTTTTTTTTTTTAAGAGGGAAGAAGAAGCAAGTTAACTTTGAATCACAGAGAAGGATATGAACTTTCATCCAAATTACATTTATCCTTATCTGCTCCTTTTTTTAAAAAAATTTATTGGGGGCCTTTGCAGTCCATAGAACATTCCATACATCATTGTATCAAGCATATTTATATATATATATAGTTCCATCATCATTTCCAAAACATTTTATACTTGAGCCCTTGGTATAAGCTCTGCTTTTACCCGTCTTATCCACACCCTCTTACCCTCCTAAATCCTTGATGAGTCATATTGTCACCCTGTATCCACATTTCTGTTATTCATCTCCTTCAAGGATGTGTGTGTATCCGTTCTCATGATGTGTTCACTCTTTGTTCCCCTTCCCCAACCGATCACCCTCTACCTTCATGATATTCCTACACCCACTATTGTTCCAGAGGGGTTTATCTGCCCTCAATTCCATGTGTCCATGGCTCTTATCTCTACCAATGTGCCCTCTGGTCTAGCCAGATTTGTAGAGTATTACTGGGTCATGATAGTGTGGTGGTTGGGGAAAGTATTCAGGAACTAGAGGAATGGTGTGTGTTTTATCAGTTATATACCTCACAATGATTGAATCATCCTATCCTTATAACGCTTCGATGGAGGAATTTCCAGTCATCTACAGATGGGCTTTGGGTTTCAAATCAATATAGCTGCTTGTTTTTTATCTTTTGATACCTGGTCCCATTGATAACTCATGATCACACAGCCTGGATATACTTCTTCTATGTGGGTTTATTTGCTTCCTGATGGATTGCTGCATGTTTACCTTCAAGCTTTTAAGACCCCAGATGCTTTATCTTTTAATGGTCAGGCACCATTTCTCTCTTTACCACATTTGCTTACGAACCCATTTTACCTTCAGCAATCATGTCAGGAAGGTGAGTATCAAAGAGTGTCAGGTTATTAGAACAAAATGTTTTGAGTTAAGGGAGGCCTATAGTAGAGCTCCAAGACTGTCTGCTATCTTAATTCTTAGCATATAAATATATGTACATTAGTCTCCATCCCTTTCATTATAAATTAGTACATTTACATATATACATGCCTTTAGCTATACCTCTATAAATAGCTTTTGCTTCTTATTTATGTCCTCTATTTCCTTACACCTTTCTCCTATCCCACTATCATGCTTCCCTCATTCCTCTCAGATACATTAAACCCCATCAAGCATTATATATACTTTTCACCATCAATTTTAGATTTCTTCATATTCCCTTATCTCTGAATATGTTGGCTCCCCTGCTCCCTAGAACAGCTGGTCCTGTTATTTTCTCCTGGGAATTGTCCATGCTACCTATCTTATATAGATAGATGTAGGGCAAAAGAAAAATGACCCTTATATATGTTTTCTGATCAAGTCTGATGTCTGCTTTTTTAAAAATCTTAAAAGGAGATTAACACTGACCCATCCTACACCAGTTCCAGGAGGTTATCACTTACCCTCCCTACTTGTCAGTGCTAGGCCATAGGAGCACTTTTCAAGGTAGACCCCCATGTCCTACCCTGGGCACCAAGGACCTAGAAGCATCCTCACAGCTTGAGGATACAGTGTTCTCAGAATCCAGAAGCAATCTTGGAAGGAGAAAATGTAGGAAGGAAGGAAGGAAGGAAGAAAGAAAGAAAGAAAGAAAAAGAAAAAGAAAAAGATCTCTGAATCTTTTGATAGGGTTTCAGTTGATTAGGAAGGCAGAAAGGAACAATAGGAAAAGCAATACATGAAGAAGCAGAGTGCACTAATATGGGAGTTTGGGTGATATAACACTTGGAGGAGAACTGGTGCTTGAGTGTTCGCTAAAGCAACAAATTTGAAACCCGCTGGATTCTTATAGAGCAGCTCCCAACTGTGCACTGGCATCTCTCTACGCTCTCAGTGCAGATGCCTCTTGCTTTAGGACTTCCATCTTAGCATGTCTCTGAGTTATACACAACCTCACCAAAGACCTTACAAGCTTATGTCCCTAGAACAAAGCACCCACCAACATTATATTTCACAGTGGTACCTGTTCCCCCTCTGTGACTTGCTTTTATCCTGAGAAAGCAGTCTGATCAACAATGCTTTTGTCCCACTGAGGACACTCTTTTAACGAATTTGTGAAAGCTGTCATGAGTGTGCCAGTCTGTCAGAGATGTGAGCCAAGACTCGCCTCTTCTTTGCCCCTTTCCAATAAATCAGAGGGAATTTTATGAAATATAAATCAGGCATGCCAGCTTTGACCCAGAATCTTCCTCAACTCTGTCATCACACTATAGAAAAAAATGTGATATCTTCACCAGGGCCTACAGAGTCCTCCATGGTGGTGGCCCTGCCTACCTCGATGGCAGTAGGTCCAGATTCTCTTAATGCCGTAACTCCTCTTTAATATAGTGCCTCATGTTGTGGTGAACTCCAATCATAAAGCTATTTTTGATGCTACTTCATAACTGTAATTTTGCTGCTGTTATGAATCATAATATAGAAATCTGATATTCAGAATGCATTTTCAGTGTTACAAATTGAACACAATTAAAGCATAATGATTAATCACCAAACAATATGCAATTATATGTTGTGAAATATTTATGTGTTTTCTGATGGTCTTAGGCAACCCTTGTGAGAGGGTTTCGATCCCCAAAGGGGTCATGGCTTACAGGTTGAGAACCACTACCCAGGCAAAGGGGAAATCAAGTTTAACGGTCATTGGCCTGAATAAACTTTGAGTGTCTGAGGAATAGAAATGAAGCCATTGTGGCTAGGGCATAGAGATCAAAGTGTTAAAGTGTAGGACTTGCACAGTTGGATACAGAGCCTCAGTATCTACTTAGGGTTGGCCAAATTGTGTGGTTAAGAATGGAATCTCCTAGACTGCCAAATCTGCCCCAAACCTCTGAACCTAATTGTAAGAAGTTAAGGCTCAGCGGTAAAGTTTGAGAGGAGAGCTCACATCAGACAGCCCTCACTTCTACTTCAGGTTCAGGAATTTTCTACAAACCACTCTCAGGTCTAATATTCATCAAAACGACTCACATAACTAATTGAGACTTATTGTACTCCCAATTACATGTATAACGAAGAAAGGAAATAAGTTATAATCAATCAAAGGAAGAGTTGCAAAGGGCGCGATTTGGGTGGAATCCAAATGTGGGATTTATGGCTGTACTATGGCCCATAGAGTAATGGGCAATTTCAATATAGTAAATTAATATGGCTCTTCTAGCCATAGTCTTTGTAACTCCCATCAAATGCCCCTTTTCCTGATGAGTCTAGGTAAGAGAAGATTTGGAAAGATATTGACAGGATTATATCATTAAATTGTGAGTGGTATTTAGCATGGTTAATTTTAATTTTCCTTATTTGGGGTATAAAATGAGCCATCCTAAAAATAGGAGGTTGGATTTCACTACCAGTAAAAGAGACAAACTAGGAATGGAGGGTGTCCTTTGGATACAAAGATCCCTGTGTGTTGATCCAAGAACAGATCTGTGACAATAGCGAAGCAACAACAACAGAAAGAAGAACCAGGATTGTTGACTTCCCAGCTCAGAGAACAAGTCAAACTGAGGGCTTACAAGCAGGAGCCTTGATTGGTACCTGCAGATACTTAATTGGGAGAGCCAGATTTTCCTTTGGAACTGAGAATCCTAGTGGAGTGACATGCCCTTTGGAGACTCACTATCAGCCACAGAGACCTCTGTAACATGGCCTGAGTAGTGCAAAGGCCAGGCGTAGATGTTGAAGATGTGCAAGTGAACTGCCTGAAGGCATGACTGAGAAGTCACTGTCCTGATTCAGCAAATATATCCTGTGAATTTCCAAAATGCATTGCAATCTGCTAACTTCTCTAAAACTCCAAATTCATGAATATATTCTGTGAATTTTCTGTGACATAATTTATAATGAATTATTGAACCCAACCCTGTAGAGAATTCTGTGGGAGGGACAGTTGGTGTCATAATTGGTGAGAACATTGGAGGATTCGTGTGGGTGGGGGGGGGAGTGACTTCTGTCTCATTGAAACTGGCCTTGGGCAGCTCATGCTGCTAATGGTGATTCTCCTTTCTCCTAACTGTCACAGAAGGGGTCAAACATGGGGTCCATATTATGGTATTACCACTCCTAGTGTTGATATGTACATGGAGGATGGCCAACATGACAAACTTAAGTGAGTTTCAGTGCCCAGAATTTTTAATGAGGCTTCGTTATGTAGGCATGATGATTGATTTTCCATTTGGTTGAATTCAATATCTATCGCGCTTCCCTGAAGAGATCTGCTGATAACTTGGCTCAAAGCCATCTATTAAATCTCTCGGGAGGGTCAACCCCCACTCTCAAAATATTTAGTCCTGCCAGTCCCATCCCAAGTTATTTCTGTAGCTTCTC